>CM035438.1:121177732-121367732 GCA_020310875.1 Ceratopteris richardii | reverse complement strand
CAAGGCTTTTGGGCAGAAGCAGTATTGACTGCAGTTCATGTGATTAACCTTTCACCTAGTACTACCAAAGGTCTGAAAGTGGCACAAGAGTTGTGGACAGGGAAGCCACCATATTATGATCATCTTTGAGTTTTTGGGTGTGAAGCATATGTTCATATACCCAAGAATCTTAGACAAAAGTTGGTTCATAAGTCAAAGGAATGCATTTTCCTTGGATATGGTCAAGAAGGACAATTTGGATATCGCTTATGGGATCCTGAAACACGGACAGTGATCAGAAGTAGTGATGTCATTTTCAATGAGTCTAAGATGCATAAACAACCCATTAAGGAGGTTCAAGTGAGAAGAGTGGTGTTTGAGGATACTAGTCTTCTGGTTAGCATGCATAAAAATGCTACACATAGGGATGTTCAAGCGAATGTCCATTCAGATCAGTCTGCACATGTTCCTGTTCAGCAAACATTGAGATGTTCTGCACGTGTCTCACATCCACCTGATAGATATGTTCCAGGTTTAGATTTTGTTATGCTAACAGATGCCGGTAAGCCTTCTTGCTACAAAGAGGCTATGCAGACAGAGGATCATGTCAAGTGGGAGCGTGCCATGAAGATTGAGCTGGATTCTATTAACAAGAATGGTACTTGGGATTTAGTAACTTTGCCAAAGGGCAGGAAAGATTTACCAGGTAAATGGGTATATAAACTAAAATTCACATCAGATAGTGCCTCTCCAAAGTATAAAGCATGACTCGTTGCAAAGGTTTTTAAGCAACAACATGGTGTTGATTTCGAGGAAATCTTCTCTCTAGTGGTCAAGATGACTACCTTGCACATGTTGCTTGGATTGGTTGCAATGGAGAACTTAGAGCTAGTCCAAATGGATGTAAAAACTGCTTTTTTGCATGGAGATCTTACAAATGAGATCTATATGGAACACAGAGGAACAGCCAGAGGGTTATGTAGTTCTTGGCAAGGAAAGTCTAGTTTGTAAGCTTCAGAAGAGCTTATATGGACTTAAACAGTCCCCTAGACAATGGTACCAAAAGTTTGATGCTTTTATGAAATCTCAAGGCTATTCTCGAAGCAATGAGGATCATTGTCTCTACACAAAGAGATGCTCAGATGGCAACTTGATATGCTTGATACTTTATGTCGATGATATGTTGATTGCTAGGAAGTCCTCTTATGATTTGTCAGTTCTCAAAAAGAAACTGAGTGAAACATTTGATATGAAGGATTTGGGGGATGCCAAAAATATTCTTGGCATGCGCATTACTCGTGATAGGAGTAAAAGATGCATATACTTGTCTCAAAGTGAGTACATATCCAAAGTACTTCACCAGTTCAATATGTAGGGTGGAAAGGCATTGAGTACACCTTTACCCACATATGTGAAATTGAGCAAGGATGATTGCCCCAAATCAGATGAGGAAAAGAAATTCATGACCAAAATTCCCTATCAGTCTACTGTTGGTAGTCTCATGTATGCTATGGTAGCTACAAGAACAGACGTTGCATTTGCAGTGGAAGTTATGAGCAGATATATGTCTAATCCTAGCAAGAAACATTAGGAAGCAGATGATTTTGAGATATCTGAGTGGCACTAAGGATAAATTTCTATGCTTAGGTAGAGGGAAAGCATCCATTATTGGTTACACAGATTCTGATTATGCTGGTTGTGTAGACAGTCGTAAGTCTACATCAGGGTACATTTTTCATTTTGTTGGAGGTGCTATCTCCTAGAGATCTCGTCTTCAAGAATGTACAGTTGTTTCCACCACAGAAGCAGAGTATGTTGCAGCAAGTGAGGCATGTAAGGAGGCATTGTGGATTTCTCGTCTTGCTTGTGGTATGGGTTTACCTCATCATGTACCTCGCTTGCTCAGTGATAGTCAGAGTGCCATTTCTTTGGCTAAGAATCCCGTCTATCACGCAAAGACCAAGCACATTGAGGTGAGGTATCACTTCATTAGAGATTGCTTAGCCACTGAGCGCATTATTGTTGAGAAGGTTCACACTCGAGATAATGTTGCAGATGCTTTGACTAAAACGCATTATACTTACACTCAGGTATTCTTTATCATTCTTTATTTTTCTCCCATTGTTACTTTGGCCATTGTAATAAAGGGATAGGAAGAATTTGGTTGAACCACACCCTTGACAGATAGGAGATGGTTGAACTACACCCTAAGAGAGAGGATTAGGAAGTAATCCTCAACCATGGCTTTTGGGGCAAGTGGTTAGCCCATCACATTCCTAACCAAGAGGTTGTAACTCACAATTCCTTGCATTGGTATCAGAGCTTAGGAAGTAGGCTTGGAAAAAGTGGAGTAACCTAATGGCCTCTCAAAAAGGCGCTTGGGCACCCTCTATATGAAAGGGTACAAAGTTGCGCACGTCGCTTTCACAAGTTAGCCTAACAAAGATTGAGGTATATCTCTCAATCCGTAGGTCGGATTGAGACATGTAATATACCGTTGGAAAGCTCTCGGAATGAACTTTCCAAATCTTTTGAGCTAGCTTGGAACTGTGAAGTCCTTGGGAAACCTTGGGTGGCACTTGATTGAGGGTTCAAGATACCAAACATGGGTGAGAACAAGGTTCAAGACTGAGGTTGAGAACAAGGGCCCAAGACACCAAGGTTGCGAACAAGAAGGTTCAAGACACCAAGGTTGAGAGCAAGGGTTCAAGAGACCAAGGTTGCGAACAAGGTTCAAGAAACTGTGCGAGGTTGAGGAAATCAATTCAAGGGTACATAGGGAGCTCAAGGGGCTGATCACCGAGGCTAGAGGGATACAAGAGTAGATCATTGAGGACAATGATTGACCAAGGGTGGAAGAGGGATACAAGAGTAGATCATTGAGGACAATGATTGACCAAGGGGGGAAGAATAATAAAGTGATAGGAAGGAGATGGTTGAACCACACCCTTGACAGATAGGAGATGGTTGAACTACACCCAAAGAGAGAGGATTAGGAAGTAATCCTCAACCATGGCTTTTGGGGCAAGTGGTTAGCCCATCACATTCCTAACCAAGAGGTTGTGAGTTCAATTCCTTACAGCCATGTTGGCCTTTAGTGGGAGATTGTTACCATTAGTGTCCATGTGAAAGGCCAAATGGCCACCGGACACTTCCTTGTATATGTTCTTTAATAAAACATATAGTGGCCTGGTCAGTCAGAGACTGTAAGTTTGATTGCATTTGTAAGACCTAAGAAGTCTATTTTCATGCTCCTCTGTGTATTGTGTTTTCTGTGTATTCTGTAGCATCTGTGCAAAGTACTGTGTGCAGCCTCAGGAGCTCGGTTTTCTACTTCAATCATATCATCGTGGAGCTCTCGAGAAGGAGAGCGCATTGTGGTGCATCGGCATTGAAATACTTCAAAACAGAGTCAATCTAGTGCAGAATGAAGGATGGGCATTTACTACTGTTTACAGTTTAGAACCATCTTCTCATGAGCAGTGTATGTCTGCAGTAGACTCAGATGTTTGGTACTTTGATAGTGGGGCAACCAAACATATTACCTTGCAGCATAGTTTCTTCACTTCACTTGAGCATGCACCTACACATACTGTCACATGCACCAAGAGCTCCTCTTATCTTGTCATGGGAGTTGGTAAGATCATTTTGAATACTACTGATGTTAGTTCTTTCACATTTTGAGATGCTTTATTTGTGCTAGGGATCAAGAAGAATCTGTTATCAGTTTCAGCTTTAGCCAAGATTGGCTTGGTTGTGAAATTTGTTGAAATTTGACAGTTAATGATCTGTCAAATGGCGATGTGATTATTGCTTCTGGCATTTTATGTCTTGGGTTGTATAAGCTCATAGACTATGAAAAAATTGTAAATGATTTGGCATGTGCAGTACATGATTCTCAGGCTATATCAGATGCAAAGCTTTGGCATGCATGCTTTGCTCATCTGAATTTTTACTAGTTTACTATGCCTGTAAAAATCTAAAATGGTGTCCTCTCTGCCCAAACTCAAGGCACCTGGTACACATGTTTGTGAAGGCTATATTTTGGTAAAAATGCAATGTTCATCATTCCCAAAAGATGGTTCAATTCGAGCTACTTAGAAATTGCAGCTTGTTCATAATGATGTCTATGGTCCTATGTAGACACCTTCTTTTGGGAACTATCTTTACTTCATGACTTTCATTGATCATTTTTTGAGGTAGGACACTGGGCCCCCTTATGGATAGAATCATTCTCCTTGAACAAAAAGGTTTTATTAAGGGATGATTTATCTTTGATGCTATTTTCTGTATATGGGAAGGTTTAGATTGTGCTAGTGAAAGGAACCAAAACTACTACTTCTTCAGAGTGGATCTTGATAAAGAATATGATAGAATAGAGTGAGATTTCATTCTTCACTCTCTTCATGACTTAGGAGCTGGGAGAAAGCTCATTAAGTATGTGAGTGTCCTTTTTGCTAATTCTTTTTCTAGGGTTTTCATGAATGCTGAGCTTTTTGCCCCTTTCAAACTTTGTAGATCCCCTTGCTTCTCTTCTTTTTGTCATTGCTAGTGATGCTCTTGGGTGGCTAGTTAAGCACGAAATGGAAAAAGGTAATATCAAAGGTATTCGCATCCAATATTGGTACCCAACTGGCCTTCATATGTTTGTTGATGATATGAATATGTGTATTAATGTTGACCATAATTGTACTGCTTCCTTCTTACATTGATTGCAAGAGTTTTGTTCAGCTAGTGGCTCCTAGATTAATCATAAAAAAACTAGATTTATAGCTTCTAACAACATTACCTCCGATTGTGTTACTAGTGTTGGTTGCCATATTCTACATGAACATGTTGTGTTAAGGCTTATAGGCATCCCTATGGGTTTCAAAGTTTTTCTCCAACAAAAACAAGATTGAATGATAGACAAATTTAGGAAAAAGGTTTTTAAGTGGTATAATGTTTATTCTTCCTTGGCCTATAGATCTTTTCTATTTTAACATTATTAGTATCATGTATTTCCTATCTTGTTGGA
Organism: Ceratopteris richardii; assembly: GCA_020310875.1. Lineage (NCBI taxonomy): Eukaryota > Viridiplantae > Streptophyta > Polypodiopsida > Polypodiales > Pteridaceae > Ceratopteris > Ceratopteris richardii. The sequence continues at coordinate 121,362,736 of CM035438.1, read as the reverse complement.
TTCCTTCAAAAAAGCAGCTCTCTCAACTCATTGTGCTTACTAGAAGATTCCTAGGGAGGTAATGAACATTCTTATAAAATTCTGAAAGTTGCTTGGCACATCTCGTGCTTGCCTAAAAAGGAAGATGGTCTAGGTAATTTTAATCCTATGAAGATGGTTGATAATCTCTCAAGAAAATGGATTTTCAAGTGTTTAAACTCCAATGACATTTGGGCTTTGTTGTAAATAAGGAATGTTCATCCCTTTTATGTGAAAGAAAACAAGTCTTGGGTTGATAACTATCATGGACACAAAGGGAACTATCATGAACCTTAGATTCCATGGGCATTTCTATATCTCATGATTGGTTCAGAATATGGAGAAACTAATGCTTCTATCATGTCCCAAAAGTACAAAAACCCTAAGGTTGACTATCTACTTCTGATTTTGACAATCGGAGGTCTGTTTCAATGTTAGTCCATGTATCTAGTTCATCTCCTTGAAGGTAGTTCTTGTAATCCATATATCTTGCTTCATACCTATGGTCCCAAGTTGTGAGATCTTCTATATCATCTCTAGTCCATTTATCCATACCTATGAGTCCCAGGTTGTGGGACTTCTTGTCTTAGTTGCATATTGTTGTATTATTTCCCTTGTGTAGGTGATCTTGTAATCAAAAATACAATTATGAAACCTTGTCTAGTCTAGTCAGTGGGCACAATCTAGTGCTCCCTTGACAATAACCATCTATGGTGTTGGAGACCTCTTAATCTCTAAAGGTTTGATCTATACTGATCTAATAACACTTCTATATCAGTTATGGATCAAACTTTACACAAATATTGTCTTCATTTATCAAAACTTTCACTAGCACTTCTCTGAGTAAAGAAATTCCTTCTTCAAAAAGTCTGCTTCAGAAATTGACTTCAATACCTCCACATATCTTCAGATTTATTCAAATCAATGATGCACAAATCTTGACACTACCTTTGCATAATCATATCAACCATTAGTTCTTCAAAAGAATCATTAGAACTTTAATTTGATCCTTAAGATCAAAAGTATGTCAGAAATTGTTTTCATAAACAAGCGACTTTGGCATAGGTAACTTCTAAGGTTGATTTCTCACAGCACAGATCCCGATTTGCTAAATTCTTTTAGCCATAGATTCCTTACCTTCTAACTTAGATTTTAAGTGCTCAGTCATCCAAAACTTTACACTGTGCATTGAGATGTAAGCAAATCATTGACACGAAAAAATGCGCAACTCTGAGAAGTTTTTCTACAGACTTTACATACACATGTTCCTATTGATCATACTCATAGCAGGAGAAGAATTAGACCATGAAACTTTGAACATAGCTTCATTAGCTTGTAGATTAGATGTGTACAAAAGGATTTTTGATCCACATGATCAGGCTGAGAGAAATCTACGAAATACTCATCGCTATTTCCTGAAGATGACTCTCCTCACATCTATCTCTATGACACTTATCTTCTAATGACTCTAACACATATTTCTTTACATCATTGACTTATATACATATGGTTCTAGACTTATCCCGTGTCTATTACATTACTCCTTATCATCCTAAGGATTATCTATACTCATATTACAAGAATTTCCAATTGTAATGTACATATGTATACAAACTTCACTTCTAAGATCTCTTCACTTTCTCAAGTGTATTCTTCCACTTCAATCTGATCATAAACTTGCTTCAAGCTCTTTGTAATCACCAATTTGTGATTGGTTTGTTCCAACAGCTCCCCCTCAATCACTAATTGTGATTATTCCATTCTTCTTCACTCCTGCCATCTCTTTGAATCTCTGTAGCTTAGGTCCATCCAAGCTTTTTGTCATCATATCTGCACCATGTCGGCCCGAAGGTGCTATGCAAGCGATATGCTTAGTCCTGGAATGAAAAACAGGGTTAGCTGCCAAATACAATGAACTCATATTGTCTCCAAAAATAATTGGAGTACTCTGATCAGTTCCAAAACTCTTCAACAAGGTCTTTAACCAAATCACTTCTTTTGCAGGTATTCCTTTATATTCAGCTTCTGTAGATGACAAAGCAACTGTATGTAGCTTCTTTGAGCACCAAGAAACTAGTTTATCTCCAATATAACAGAGATACCCATGAGTAGACCTCCTATCATCTGAATCACCTGCCCAATCTGCATCACTAAACACTTTGATTCTTGTATCAGAAGTAAATCCATAATACAAACCTTCACTTAAGGTCCCTTTGATATATCTGAGTACCCCTTGAGCTGCAATCCAATGAGTCTTCTTTGGACAATGCATAAATTGTGATAACACACCTACTGCATATGATAAATCTGGCCTTGTCAAGGTAGCACAAATTAAACTACCTACCAAACTCTGATATTTCTTCATGTCATTAAACTCTTCACCTCCATACCTGCTCAATTTATGATTTACCTCATTGAAGACTTGCAATCCTCCATGTTGAACTTGACCAGAAGATTCTTCAAGTATCTCTCTTGTGTAATATATACTCCATGTTGAGTATATACAATCTGCATTCCTAAGAAATAAGATAAGTTTCCCAAATCACTTATCTTAAACTCCTTCTCTATTTGTTTCTTAAGCTCATTGATTCCTTGAGCATCTGTACCTGTGACAATAATATCATCAATATAAATACACATGTATATGTATCCATTTTCACTTGCCTTCACTATCAAGCTACTATCTGCCTTTGATGCATGAAATCCACATTCATTCAAGAACTTAACAAGCCTGTAATTCCATGCTCTTGGGGCTTGCTTCAACCCATACAAAGCTCTCTTGAGATTTTTTACACACATAATCTGATCCAATTGAATCCATGAAACCTTCTGGTTGCTCCATGTATACTTCATCTGCAATATATCCATTCAGAAATGCATTCTTCACATCCAATTGTGATAACTTCCATCCTTTACAAGCAGCAATAGCAATCAATGATCTAATTGTAGACATCTTAGCAATAGGACTAAAGGTTTCATCATAATCTACCCCATAAGTTTGGGCATAACCTTTGACCACAAGTCTAGCCTTGTATCTTGACACCTTACCATCTGCAAACCTTTTTGTTTTATACACCCACTTACATCCAATAACCTTATGATTCTTTGGTCTCGGCACCAACTCCCATGTCTCATTTTCAAGTAGAGCATCATACTCTTCTTGCATTGCCTTCTCCCAATTCTGTTTACCTTTAGCTTCTTCATATGTGATTGGATCCTCTTCTGTCTTCACAATGTAAGCATAATCTTTTGTTGTTAAGAAAGATGTGTCATAGCTATACCTGATAGGCTCTTTTCTTTCCCTTGAGGATCTTCTAACCTCTGCACTTCTTGAAGTCTCAGCCACATTTGATTCTAGATCAAATCTTGGCCCATCTTCAACATTATCTTGCAATTTACTTTTATAATCAACATCATCAATATCTTCTTCATACACACTTACTTTTGTCTTTCCTTTCCTTTGTATTTCGTTAACATCTGCATACTCATTTGTTGACCCTGTATACCATGTACATTCCTCATCAAATGTAACATCTTTGATAACAAGAAATTGCTTTGTAGATGGACTCCACAATCTGTAACCCATCTGTCTATCATCATACCCAATAAACACATACTTCTCTGCTTTGGGTTCTAACTTATGATGGAGAGTGTTAATCTCCAAAAGAATAACCTACTCTTGTGATTAGAGCACCTCTATACCAAGAGTAAGTCAAAAACTTCACAACACAAAAATTTCTGCTGCACAGTTTCTTCAAATTAATCTATCAAACACGAAAAGTTTTTTATGAAACTTTGTATGGAGTGTCGCCTAGAGATTGCGCACCTCCTTCAAGTTAAAGTTCTTCAAAAGGTTTAGTATAACTTGAGAAATCACCTTCACAAGTTACCTATGTCTGAAACTGTCATTCTGAACAGTCTATTTTACATCTGCAACTTCTAAGACTTGGTTCTCCTTGAATAGAACCCGTTTAAGCAAATGCTTCTGATTACGAGTAGCTTATCTTCTAACTTAAAGATTAAGCCCTCACTCATGCAAAACTTTAAAGTATGCACTGAGAAATGATCAAAACATTGATCACTGGAAATGCGCCTGTTTCAGTAAACTTTGAACACTCAACACATATGAATGTTCCTACTGACAATTCTCGGTTTCTGTTTACAATTAAACTCTGAAACTTAAGCTATAGATTGATTAACTATAGACTTAGATATCCTCAAAAGGATTTCACAAATCATCTATCACAGTCGAAGAACACACAGAAATTTTGGCGCAATATTTCTTCGATTACTCAGAAAGTTACAGTTGAGTGATGAGAGGAAAACTCAACTAACTTTTCATATGTCTCATGACATCTAACTTCTCATTCTCTCTCATTGTCTCTCATTCTATCATCTATGCCTCTCATACTCTCGTATATGCCTCTTATTTCCTCTCATGCGCCTCGACATTTTTCCAGGTATTTATAGATAAATTTGTACAAGCTTATAACGCTGACTATACTACTGTACATATGTGTACAACTTTTTCCGGTTCTTCTTCCAAGCTCCAAAATTTGTTCTTTTCTTCCTCCTTTCATCCTTCAACTCTTCATGTACTGAAAACTGTAAAATTGATCATTTCCGGTAACATTCCGGTGACTTTTCTGTGAGTTTCCGGTACTGTTCCGGTGACCTTCCGATGACCTTTTTAAGGAAATTTTTGCTGAAGTTTCTGCGGACTTAAAGACCTTCAATTGTTGATTGTCTTGCACCAACAGCTCCCCCTCAATCATCAATTGAGGTTTTCTCTGTCTTCTTTATTCCTGCCATATCTTTAAACCTTTGTAACTTAGGTCCATCCAAACTTTTTGTAAGCATATCAGCTATCTGATCTTTCATTGAAGTATGGATTACTTCAATCTCTTTATCCATCACCTTCTCTCTTAGAAAGTGATACTGAATCTCAATGTGTTTAGTCCTGGCATGAAAAACAGGATTAGCAGCTAAATATAATGAACTCATATTATCTCCAAATATAATTGGTGTCCTCTGTATAGTGTCAAAATTCTTCATTAAAGTCTTTAGCCAAATCACTTCCTTTGCGGCTTCAACCATGCCTTTGTACTCAGCTTCGGTAGAAGACAAAGCAACTGTATGTTGCTTCTTGGAACACCATGAGATTAGCTTATCTCCCACATAACACATGTATCCATAGGTTGACCTTCTATCATCTGGATTACCTGCCCAATCTGCATCACTGTATATTTTGATATTTGTATCTGATGTAAAACCATAATACAAACCTTCTTTGAGTGTACCCTTAATGTACCTCAACACCCTTTGTCCTGCAATCCAGTGTTCTTTCCTTGGACAGTGCATGAATTGAGACAATACTCCTACTGCATATGATAAATCAGGCCTGGTTAAAGTAGCATAGATAAGACTACCAACCAAACTCTGATATTGTCTCACATCCTTGAATTCTTCATCTCCAAACTTACTCAATTTGTGATTCACCTCCATTGGAGTAGGTGCTATCCGGCAATCATTCATTTTAAACTTGATTAACAAGTTCTTCAAATATCTTTCTTGGGTCACGAATACTCCATGCTGAGTATATGTGATCTCCATACCTAAGAAGTATGACAAATCTCCCAAGTCACTTATCTTGAACTCCTTTTCCATTTGCTTCTTGACTCTTTGTATACCGGACTCATCTGTTCCTGTAAGGATTATATCATCAACATATATACACATGTATATGAAACCATTATCACTTGCTTTTATAAGCAGACTACTATCTGCTTCAGACACCTGAAAACCAAGTTCTTTCAAGAACTTTACAAGTCTATAGTTCCACGCTCTTGGGGCCTGCTTCAAGCCATGCAAAGCTCTCTTGAGCTTGCACACATGATCTGGATACCTTTTATCTCTGAACCCTTGAGGTTGCTCCATAAACACATCATCTGAAATATAACCATTCAGAAAAGCATTTTTCACATCTAACTGACATAACTTCCAACCTTTACTCGCAGCAACAGCTATGAGTGTTCTGATAGTTGTCATCTTTGCCACTGGACTATAAGTCTCATCATAATCAACTCCATAAGTCTGAGCAAACCCTTTGACAACAAGTCTAGCTTTGTATCTAGACACACTTCCATCTGCAAATCTTTTGGTCTTGTAGACCCACTTGCATCCAATAATCTTCTGGCTATTTGGTTTAGGAACTAAATCCCATGTTTGATTTTCCACCAATGCATCATGTTCTTCTTGCATAGCTTTCTCCCATTTTTCCTTACCTTTTGCCTCTTCATATGTAGAAGGGTCTTCATCTGCTTTCATTATGTAAGCATAATCTTTCGTAGCCAAAAATGAAGTATCATAACTGTACCTTGTAGGTTGCCATCTATTTCTTGATGACCTTCTGAGTTCTCCAGTCCTTGAGGTTTCTGGTTCTTCACACTCAGGATCAAATCTTGACCTTTCTTCAACTTCTTCCTGCACTTCATAATTTTCTTCTTCATCAATTATTTGAACCTTTGATTTACCTTTCTTTTGACTCACTTCTTCTTCATCACCTGTATTGTTAATAACTGTTCCTGCATACCAAGAACTTTGCTCATCAAACGTAACATCTTTTGAAACCAGAAAATGTTTTGTGGATGGATTCCACAACCTGTATCCCATCTGTCTGTCATCATAACCAATGAAAACATATTTTTCAGCTTTAGGTTCCAATTTGTGTCTTAATTGTGATGGCACATATGCATATGCCACACATCCAAATACTCTGCAATGATCCAGGGTAGGTCTTTTACCCCACCAAGCTTCATATGGTGTCATACCCTGCAAGGCTTTACATGGTAACCTATTGACCAAATAAGTAGCTGTATTTACAGCTTCAGCCCACAAATAATTAGGGCAATTTTTCTCATTCATCATGGACCTTGCAAACTCAACAAGAGTCCTATTCCTCCTTTCTGCTACACCATTTTGTTGAGGAGAGTACCTGCAAGTAACTTCCCTTTTTATACCTGCATTCCATAAGTAGTCACTGAATTCGTTGGAGAAATACTCTCCCCCTCCATCTGATCTTAGTCTCTTCAGTTTATGACCTGCAGTTCTTTCTGCATACGCATGATAATGTTTGAATGTATTGAATACTTCTGACTTATCCTTGATCACATAGATAGTGATCCATCTAGTAGCATCATCAACATAAATCACATAATATCTTGACCCATTTATACTGAAATCCTTTGATGGTCCCCACACATCTGTGTGTACCAACTCAAGCTTCTCTGAGTACATAAAACCATGCTTGGAGTAAGAATTCTTATGAGCTTTACCTAATTGACATGCCTCACATTTGTATGTCATATGTTGACCTGCAACATTAGGCAATCCAAGCACTGAACCATTGTTAATCATATCTTTAATACCTCTTTCATTGAAATGTCCAAGCCTCTTGTGCCAAAGATCTAACTCAGAAATTTTATGTCCTGCATATGTAAACATGGCCTGACCAATGTTGCCTTGAATCTTCAGTGTAAACAGTCTTCCTTCTTTCTTTCTTGAAACAATCTGTTTATACCCTTGACTGGGATCTTCCACGTATACTCCTTCATTAGTGAATCTTACTTCATATCCCTTTTCAACAATTTGTCCTACACTTATCAAATTCTTAGGAATTGTAGGAACATACAGAACCTTACCCAATAAGGTACTACCGTCTTTAGCTTTCACTGATCCAATCGACTTCACTTTATGCTTTGTGTTGTCACCTGTTTGAACAACATGATTAGAAACTTTATTCTCCAAATCAGTCATCAATGATATGTTTCCACTCAGGTGATTGCTACATCCTGAGTCAATGTAGAAGACTCTTTGATCTTCACTCTGCCTTTCACAAGTAGCATTCAATATCAATGTTGAATCCTCCTTCTGTTCTGAAGTAATTGTAGTAAGTATTGTTATATTGTTGACTTTGGAATCCTCTACCTGCATTTCTTCCAAAGTAACTCCTACCACCTCTTCCTCTGAAATTTCCTCTTTGATTTCTGCCACCTCTTCCTCTTACATTGTAACTTTGACTATATCCATTATTACTTTGAGTATTGTGCCAACAATCATTAGCTAAATGATTTGTCTTACCACAAATCCAGCAAGCTTTGCCTCCATCTTTGTTGTTTCTGCCTCTTCCTCTACCTTTGCCACCTCCTCTTCCTCTTAGGAAGTTGGCTTGGCTAGTTGTTCCTTCATCTTCATTTGTTTGTTGCTTTCCTTTGCTATTCTTCTTTTTATCTTTTGAGTACATTGCATGACCTGCACTCTTGTCACCATCTCCTTTAACATCATTCTCAAATGTTAGCATATGACCTAGCAACTGATTTAAATTTGGAGTGAAATGATCAAGTGATAACTCTGTAGACAAAATAAACGGCTTCCATTTGTCATCACCTCTTAAGCCTGTAAGAATTTGCCTTACCAATTTATCCTCCTCAATGTCTTCATCAACAGCTCCTAATGCATCTGCAATGTCTTTCATCCTTGTCACATAGTCTGAAATGGACTGAGAAGCCTTCTTCTTGAAAGTTGTAAACTCTGCCCATAAGGATGCCTTCCTTGACTTAGTAGTATTCTGGAAATGCTCCTCCAAAGCATTCCAAATGTCAGTTGCACTTTCAAGACCTCGAATATGAGGTAACAAGTAATCATTGACTGCCATATAGATAATGCTCCTAGCTTGAGCATCTTTCTTCATCCAGTTTTTCAAATCTGCTAACTCTTCCCTAGTCGGAACACTAGGATCTCTAAACTTTGGCTTTTCTTCTTCTCCTGTGATATAAGCTGTCAAATCTTTGCTCATAAGATGAGCTTCCATCCTCATTGACCACGCAGGATAGTTTTCCCTATCCAGTTTCTCTATCTGTAGAGAATCTCCCATCTTGTGTCTTCCTGTGTATTGAAACTTTCAACCTTTATGAATAATATATGTACCTTTGCTTCAAATTAGACTCCGTTTGTCTTTCTTGATATCGTATGATCTCTTCCTCAGGTTTTGCCTTCAAGCTTTCACCTTTTAGTTCTTCAGTTGTTGAATTCTTTGTAACCGCAGCAATCGGGATCCTCCTTTCTTTGATTTTGATGTCTCCTGCTCTGATACCACTGATGGAGAGTCTTAATCTCCAAAAGAATAACCTACTCTTGTGATTAGAGCACCTCTATACCAAGAGTAAGTCAAAAACTTCACAACACAAAAATTTCTGCTGCACAGTTTCTTCAAATTAATCTATCAAACACGAAAAGTTTTTTATGAAACTTTGTATGGAGTGTCGCCTAGAGATTGCGCACCTCCTTCAAGTTAAAGTTCTTCAAAAGGTTTAGTATAACTTGAGAAATCACCTTCACAAGTTACCTATGTCTGAAACTGTCATTCTGAACAGTCTATTTTACATCTGCAACTTCTAAGACTTGGTTCTCCTTGAATAGAACCCGTTTAAGCAAATGCTTCTGATTACGAGTAGCTTATCTTCTAACTTAAAGATTAAGCCCTCACTCATGCAAAACTTTAAAGTATGCACTGAGAAATGATCAAAACATTGATCACTGGAAATGCGCCTGTTTCAGTAAACTTTGAACACTCAACACATATGAATGTTCCTACTGACAATTCTCGGTTTCTATTTACAATTAAACTCTGAAACTTAAGCTATAGATTGATTAACTATAGACTTAGATATCCTCAAAAGGATTTCACAAATCATCTATCACAGTCGAAGAACACACAGAAATTTCGGCGCAATATTTCTTCGATTACTCAGAAAGTTACAGTTGAGTGATGAGAGGAAAACTCAACTAACTTTTCATATGTCTCATGACATCTAACTTCTCATTCTCTCTCATTGTCTCTCATTCTATCATCTATGCCTCTCATACTCTCGTATATGCCTCTTATTTCCTCTCATGCACCTCGACATTTTTCCAGGTATTTATAGATAAATTTGTACAAGCTTATAACGCTGACTATACTACTGTACATATGTGTACAACTTTTTCCGGTTCTTCTTCCAAGCTCCAAAATTTGTTCTTTTCTTCCTCCTTTCATCCTTCAACTCTTCATGTACTAAAAACTGTAAAATTGATCATTTCCGGTAACATTCCGGTGACTTTTCTGTGAGTTTCCGGTACTGTTCCGGTGACCTTCCGATGACCTTTTTAAGGAAATTTTTGCTGAAGTTTCTGCGGACTTAAAGACCTTCAATTGTTGATTGTCTTGCACCAACAACTTATGTCTCAATTGTGAAGGAACATAAGCATATGCTAAACATCCAAATACCTTACAATGATCAAGAGTAGGTTTCTTACCCCACCATGCTTCATCAGGAGTTCTTCCCTCCAAAGCTTTACAAGGTAACCTATTCACAAGGTATGTTGTAGTGTTGATAGCTTCTGCCCATAAGTAATTTGGACAATTCTTTTCCTTCATCATTGCTCTTGCAAACTCTACAAGAGTTCTATTTCTTCTTTCTGCAACTCCATTTTGTTGAGGAGAGTACCTGCAAGTTACTTCTCTTTTTATACGTGCATTCCGCAAATAATCATCAAACTCTTTAGAGAAATACTCTCCCCCTCCATCTAATCTCAACCTCTTGAGCTTTTTTCCTGTAATCCTTTTTGCATAAGCATGATAATGCTTGAATGTCTTGAACACTTCTGATTTGTCCTTGATTACATATAAAGTAATCCATCTGGTTGCATCATCAACAAACAACACATAATATCTGGATCCATTTATACTATAGTCCCTTGAAGGACCCCACACATGTGTATGAACTAACTCAAGCATGTTTGAATACTTGTATCCTGATTTGTTGTAAGAACTTTTGTGTGCTTTACCTAATTGACAAGCTTCACACTTGTACACCATGTGTTGTTCTTCAACATTTAGCAAATCAAGCACTACATCATTCCTCGACATTTCCTTTATGGTTCTCTCATTGAAATGACCTAGCCTTTTATGTCATAGGTCTAACTCAGACATCTTTTGACTTCCATAAGTAAATAAAGCATGTCCCACATTACCTTGGACTTTGAAAGTAAACAACCTTCCTTCCTTTTTACCTACAATTATGTTTCTATATCCCTGATTTGGATCTTGCACATAAACACCATCATTTGTGAATCTGACTTCATATCCTTTCTCCACAATTTGCCCTACACTTATCAAGTTTTTAGGACTAGTAGGAACATAAAGTACCTTGCTTAAGAGTGTACTTCCATTCTTTTTCTTTACTGATCCAATGCTTTCCACCTTATGCTTGGTATTATCATGTGTTTGAAATGTATGTCCATTCACCTTTGCTTCCATATCAGTCATCAATGATATATTGCCACTCAGATGATTGCTACATCTTGAGTCAATATAAAACACCCTTTGATCTTCTCCTACTGCTTCATGAGTTGCATTCAAGATGAGAGTCATGTCATTCTTTTGATCTGATGCAAAATTATAATAATTATTGCTGTAGGACTGAGATTGAAAACTTCTTCCACCTCCTCTAGCATATGATGTCCTACCACCTCTTTCTCTAAAGTTACCTCTTTGGTTTCTACCTCCTCTACCTCTTTGATTGAAGCTCTGATTATTACTTCCACCATTTTGATTGTTATACCAACAATCATTTGCCAAATGGTTGGTTCTGCCACAAATCCAACAAGCTTTAGTATTATCCTTGTTCTTACCTCCTCTTCCTTTACCTCTGAAGTTCATCTTTCCTTTTGTAAAGTTAGCTTGACTTGAAGTTCCTTCATCATCAGTTGACTGCTTCCCTTTGCCATTATTTTTCTTGTCCTTGGAGTACATAGCTTGACTTGCACTCCTATCATTGTCTCCCTTAATGTCCTGCTCAAAAGTTAGCATGTGTCCTAGAAATTGATTAAGATCAGGAGTAAAGTTATCTAATGACAATTCTATGGACAATATGAAAGGCTTCCACTTATCCTCTTCAATGTCTTCATCTACAGCTCCCAAGCTATTTGCAATATCCTTCATCCTTGCCACATAATCAGAAATTGATTCTGAACTCTTCTTCTTGAAAGTTGTAAACTCTGCCCATAATGAGGACTTCCTAGACTTGGTTGTGTTTTGGAAATGCTCTTCCAAAGCATTCCAGACATCTGTTGCACTTTCCAATCCTCTGATGTGAGGTAGAAGATAATCATTTACAGCCATGTAAATTATGCTTCTAGCTTGAGCATCCTTTCTCATCCAAGTCTTCAAATCTGCAAGCTCTTCCCTAGTTGGAATACTATGATCTGCAAATTCAGGCTTTTCTTCTTCTCCTGTAATAAATGCCATCAAATCTTTGCTCATGAGGTGTGTGTCCATCCTCATGGACCAAGCTGGATAGTTCTCCCTATCTAGCTTATCAATTTGCAAACTTTCTCCCATCTTTGATCTTCTGTGTCTGCAATTACTATGATTTATGATAATAGAGTGTACCTTTGATATGAAGCTTTAATCCTTCTTGATTCTTCAAACTCGTGCTTTGTACTTCTGTAGGTTATCTTCAAGAATTTGTCCTTTGCCACCTTCAATTAGAAGGAACTTCAATACCTGCAACAGTCCGGACTTCCAATGCTTTTACTTCACTTGTATTGCACCTTATGCTTTGATACCACTGTTGGAGACCTCTTAATCTCCAAAGGTTTGATCTATACTGATCTAAGAACACTTCTATATCAGTTATGGATCAAACTTTACACAAATATTGTCTTCATTTATCAAAACTTTCACTAGCACTTCTCTGAGTGAAGAAATTCCTTCTTTAGAAAGTCTACTTCAGAAATTGACTTCAATACCTACACATATCTTCAGATTTCTTCATATCAATGATGCACAAATCTTCACACTACCTTTGTGCAATCATATCAACCATTAGTTCTTCAAAAGAATCATTAGAACTTTAATTTGATCCTTAAGATCAAAAGTATGTTAGAAACTTTTTTCCTGAACAAGCGACTTTGGCATAGGTAACTTCTAAGGTTGATTTCTCATAGCACACATCCCATTTTGCTAAATGCTTTTAGCCATGGCTTCCTTACCTTCTAACTTAGATTTTTCCAAAACTTTACACTGTGCATTGAGATCTAAGCAAATCATTGACACAAAAAAATGTGCAACCCTAAGAAGTTTTTTTGCAGACTTTACATACACATGTTTCTATTGATCATACTCACAGCAGGAGAAGAATTAGACCATGAAACTTTGAACATAGCTTCAGTAGATTCTAGATTAGATGTGTACAAAAGGATTTTTTATCCACATGATCAGGCTGAGAGAAATCTACGAAATACTCATCGCTATTTCCTGAAGATGACTCTCCTCACATCTATCTCTATGACACTTGTCTTCTAATGACTCTAACACATATTTCTTTACATCGTTGACTTATATACATATGGTTCTAGACTTATCCCGCATCTATTACATTACTCCTTATCATCCTAACGATTATCTATACTCATATTACAAGAATTTCCAACTGTAATGTACATATGTATACAAACTTCACTTATGAGATCTCTTCACTTTCTCAAGTGTATTCTTCCACTTCAATCTGATCATAAGATTGCTTCAAGCTCTTTGTAATCACCAATTTGTGATTGGTTTGTTTCAACATATGGGATGTTGTTGTGTCTCCTCATTAGTTTAGCCCTGTTGGAAGTTTATTGTCTTGCATATTTTAGACATCATGGATGAATGTTAAGAGCCTTTATATACCTAAAACACATTTTTATATGTAATACTAACTTCTTTTTACACAAGTCCTCCTTGAATGGATGGCTAGCCCTATGGAATAATCTTCATCTTCACTCAGCTCCAACTTGAGATCTTGTTATCACTCCACTTGCTTTCTGGCTTATCATATATAGTAAATGTACTTTTTCATTGGACTCATTCACTTGGACTTTTCTTGTGATATATTCACTCGGATTGATGCACCCAGACTGATTCACTTAGATTGATTCACCTAGACTGATTCACTTGGACTTTTTCATTGGACTGAATCTCCTTGTTCACCGCATCACTCCCAGGGGGGATATGTTGATATATTTAGGTAGTGATGTGTGCACTAGGACTGTTGGGGCACTTTTCTCCCTCTTTAGGAGGTTTTTTCCCCCAGCTTGAATATATGCCTATTACCCTAATGGGATACTTATCTTTCTACATTCTCTTGGTAATACATTCAATGTTATGTGTTATGCTCCAAGCTTCTTCTTCTTCCTTGTGTTGTTCACGTGCTTCTGCAGGCCTCAAACTCCAACAGGAATTGCAGTTTTGAAATTACAAAATGGAGTGATAATCTCACGTCAATGAATTGATTGGATTGTTGTGTAAGTCTTTTGAAGGAATTATTTGATTACAGTGAAATCCTAATTCTCTTCTAGATGAAATCACTCATGAGTGACTTGGAAGAAGATTCCTACTCACAACACATGATATGTGATTTCTTCTGGAGTTACATCACACTAGGTTCTAGATGACAAGGTGCATGAATAAGGTTTTTGGTGTAAAGCAAATGCAAATGAGTCCGGGTCACAAGCATGAAAACAATTGTAGGCAAACTTTCACTTTGTAGTCACTTCCTCAAGTCAGATGTCTTGCTTTGATTCAATTGAAAACAGTGCTATCTCGAATGCACAATTAGATTAGGTAGAAGACACTTGCAATCACTCTTTCAACTATTCCCTTCAAAGGTAGAAATCGATCGCTTAAAATCTCAATCGCAAACAAAATGTTCTTTGTGATATTTTCAAGTAACAACCATCTATGTACAAACTCCTTTAGATCAATTACCTTGCCTATTTATCTTTCCAAGCCATCATCCAAGCAATAATGTTTCAACCACGTTTTATGAAGTACGTTTAACGATCATGGTATAGAATTCCACTCGTGCCAACCAACTTCCATGATACAAAGTGCTCTTTCTAGCTCATGCTCAGACAAAATTGTATTTGTTTTGCCCAAACGGGTGTGGTGTAACCGTATGCCTTGAACGTGCTTGGGGTCACATCCTGCTCACTATACATTTCAACTTTCCTCTACTCTCAAGAAAGGAAAAAAATGTGCCCTAGGTAAATGCATAAGCACTTCTTTTGTTTGATCACAATGTTTTTTATGTTCTTTTGAGCTTGTAAGGATGAAGGTTCACCCTTGCATTAGAGACTAGATACTCTTTCATCCTAAGCTCTTCTTACTTTGGAATTCTGGTGGGATGGGTTCTTATGCTTAAGATGAAGTATCCTCATGGCCCTTTTAAGGCCTTCCCTCTTGGACAAGTGAGTGGTGTGCGCCAAAACCTTGTATGCCCGACTTTGAAGATGTCTTTACAAGTGTTAGTTAATTCTCAAACAATGGTCTAGAATTAACCACTATTCAACACATGGACCCCAACATACTTCTATATCGTAATAAGAACATTTATTTACCTCTCTCAAGCATCAATTCATGGTGACCTCCAAGGTATTATCATCTACCCAATGCTTATGATGATTTAACACCACAATGCAAATCTTCCTTGGAAGGTGACTGTAATAGTATATAGTGCCTAAGTTTTAATCCCCGTTCTTCTCTTGTTGATATTTTACGGACCCCTCCTATATCAACAATTCATGACTTCCTCCTCAATGGTTTCAACCCTCAAGGATCTAGTTCGATGACTAAAATTCTGATTTGGGTGTGGATTACTACCCATGGATTGACAAATTAGGTGGAATTCTTGGTAAAGTTTTGGGACAAGAATCAAGGTGGGAGAGTATAAATCCCAAATGGGATCCTCAATTCATGATTGACATAGACGTTCTAAACCAATTAAAACTATTTTAATGATTAAAGATTGTGATGGTATGCTTCTCCATGAACAAAAATTTCTCCACAAAAACCTACCAATTAAAACTAGTTTAATGATTAAAGAATTTGATGGTATGCTTCTCCATCAACAAAAATTCTCTAAAAAAACCTACCCAATGCTTGTTTTAAATGTTATAAATAAGGGCACTTGATAAAAGACTACAATTTGACTAACCCTTATGTCTCTCATCGTGGTGTTGATTGTTCAAGGAGAAAGGATGATGCCCTAAACAAGGATTTTGTTCATGAGGTTCCTCAGGCTAACCAATATGTTGGTGGAAGGAATGCCCCAAAACAAGCTAAAAGGAGAGGAGATAAGCCACCTGATGCTTTTGATGTGCTTCTTGAAGGGGTCCATAATATTTCTGTCAAAACCATCGAGGAATGCGATAAAGAAAATACTCACCCTAGTACTATCAATTCTGAAGTAGCAGAGCCTCTACTGATAATTTGAGTTGTCCGAATAATGATTCTAGTGCGAACAATAGTGAATGGAAAGTTGTCACTACCAAAAAATTGGGGCACAGAGATGATAATTGCCTTGGTATTGAAAACAGTGATGTCTCCTTTGCTCAAGAACTTAATAGGGCTGATAAAGAATAAATAGATAATATGTCACAAGAAGAGCATTGTCTAGAGGATGCCCTGATGTCCTGCAACAAAGTGAATGAGATTGTTTCTCAAATTCAAGGTAAACCTAAAAGGAAGGAGGCCCTTAGGACCTTTGGTTGCCTCGTCAAGCCCACCAAGTCTAGTAGGAAGTAACTATTGGTTTTTGGTTTTGCCTTGTTTTCTTATGGATTCTCTTTATTTGTTATCTTGGAATACTAAAGGATTGTTTGATCCTATTCGAGACAAAAGTATCCAATGTTGGTTGAGAAGTATGAGCTACCACCCTCACTTCTTATACTTGCAAGAAGTGAAATGTGGTAATTCTAAACTTTCTCCTCATCTCAAGCTTGTTCCCTCACATCATGATTGGTACTTCACTGATCACACTCAAGGTAAAGGAGGTGTTGTGATAGGTATTAAGTGTTCTATTCATCACTGTGTCAAAAAAATTTTAAAAAGCAAGTATCATCAACGGGTTGCCATTCTTTTGGATTCCTTTTAATTTTACTTTGATCTATCTTTATGCTTCTGATTCTAGCTCTATGAGAAAGGAGCATTTGAATGAAGTTAATGTGTTGAGTGGCCCTTTGTGCATTATAGGAGATTTTAATATGGTGACCAACATCAATGATAGAATGGGTTGTAAAGGTAGCTGCATTAGTGGAATTGAAAAGTCTTCTTAGTTTGCTTTGTGTAATAATCATAACCTCATTGACGTATCTTTGAACACTAGTTTTACTTGGTTTAACAATCAGCCTAGTGACAATGCCTTGGCTGTGAAGGTGGACAAATGTTATGGTAATGCTGCTTTCACCCAAGACTTTTGGCAAATTAAGGCCTATGCTGATTTGTCCTTTTTACTATCTACCCATAAACTTATCATCATGTCCTTAAGGAAAGGTTCTCCTATGTTCAAGGCTGGATGGCCTTATTTAGATGCTAGTTTGCTCAAGTTTCCTATCTTTTGTGCTTAAAAATTATTTACTCCCTTGTATCATATATTTCCTATATTGTTGGATGCCTTCAAAAAAGAAGCTCTCTCAAGTCCCTGTGCTTGCCAGAAAATTCCTTTGGGGAGGTAATGAACATTCTTATAAAGTTCCTAAAGTTGCTTGGTACATCTGTTACTTATCGAAATAGGAAGGTGGTCTAGGTATTCTCAATCCCATCAAGATGGGTGATAATCTCTCAGCAAAATGGATTGTCAAGTGTTTAAAATCCAATGACATTTGGGCTTTTCTATTAAAAAGAAATGTTCATCTCTTTTATGTGAAAGACTAAAAGTCTTGGGTTAATAACCATCTGTGGGATGTTGTTGTGACTCCTAAGTAGTTTTGCCCTGTTGGAAGTTTATTTTCTTGGAGATTTTGGACATCAAGGATGAAGCTCAAGAGCCTTTATAAACTTTACAAGGATTTAATCTATAATACTAACTTCTTTTTACAGGGGTCTTCTTGGCATGGATGGCTAGCCCTATGGAATAATCTATCAATCCATACAAGAGCACAAACGCTTCAAAAGATGGATCATAAATTGGGAGTGGTTTCTTCCTTTTCCTTTTTACGGTATCACCATAAACCTATCATCATGTCCTTTAGGAAAGTTTCTCCTATGTTCAAGGCTGGATGGTCTCATTTAGATGCTAGTTTGCTCAAGTTTCCTAGTGTTGTGAAAAGATTAAATACACCATCACTTGGAACTTCTCCCAAGGTTTCTCCTCCTTTGAAAGTTGGGAAGGTGTTGTCAAAGATATTAAAAATATATTCACCTACTATAGGAACCTCACTAGAAAATTAAGATCCCAAAGAAGAGACAAAATCCTTGGGGATTTAAAAGACTTGCATATTAACAAACCTTCTAAGGACCTTGTTGACCTTCAGTGTAAGTTGAGATGTGAACATTATCTCGAAGCTAATATGTCTCGTACTTCTTCAAGAGAGTTTTGTGTTGGAAGTTGGATAGACCCTGCAAGTGTATGCATGCTTTGATGAAGAACAAGAAAATTAAAGACTTCATACCTTTGTTTTCTAAGAGAAATGGTGGGACTAGTATCAGCATGGAGGAGAAATTACATAAGGCCTTGTGCTTCTTTATGGAGATTTTCTCTAGTTCTCCAAGTGGGGGGAGGACATCTAGAGGGTGAGAGATTCTATTGCCTTAAAAAGGATGAAAATGCTCCCCCCTTGCCTTGGCTCTTTATTGGACCTGCCCCTCACTAATGGTGAGATTAAAGAAACCATTGGTAAATTGAAACTATGTAAATCTCCTGGTATTGATGGGATTTCTAATAAATTTTTCATGGAACTAAAGGTTTTTTTCTTGACCCACTATCTTCTCTTCCTATCCATATTAACACAGGAGTTATCAGCCTTATTCATAAAAAAGGTTCTAAAGAGGACATTAACAACTCGAGACCCATTACTTGCCTTAGCACTATCTATAAGAGATGTGATCTCAAATCATGCTTTTCGACTAGGTGAGTAGGCTTTGAATGCTCAAGTGGTTGAATAGACATTTCTAGGTGATTGAATGAAACCCAAGTTTCTTCAATGGATAATATCATTATGTGTGACGGATTTGCATGCCTCATTTGAGATGTCTAATTTGGGGCATTTGCATCATTATTTGGGCATTTAGCTTTTGCACGTTGATGGCGGAATAGCTTTGTGTCAAACAAAATATATTGACACATTATTGGAGTGTTTTGGCCTTGAAAATTGTAAACCTATTGCCACTCCTATGGAAGTAGGTTTACAATTGAGTCTTCATGATGTTGGAGATGCATCTGATGTTGTTCTCTATCAATAGGTTGTTGGATGCTTGATTTACTTATGCATTAATTGGCCAGATATTCAGTTTGTTGTCTCATAGATGAGCAGATTTATGCATTGCCAAGGTATCAAGCATTGGCAGGAAGTTAAGTGCATCTTTTGCTATTTGAATGGTACCTGGCTACTTGGATTGTTTTATCCCAAGGGGGGATCATTGCCACTAGATTTGCATGCTTTTTCTGACTTTGATTGGGTTGATTGCTATGGCACTCTCATGTCCACCAGTGGTTTTTTCTTCATGCTTGGTAGCTCATGCATATATTGGTTGAGCAAGAAGCAACCTACTGTGGCCACTTTTTGTTGTGAGGCTAAGTATAGGGAAGCTTTCACAATGAGTATTGAGTTTTTGTGGATCAAATGCCTTATGATTGATTTGGATCTTGGTCAGTCTTTTGCCACCATCATCTTCACTCATAGTCAAAGTTCATTGCCAGTTGCAAAGAACCCCGTCTTCCATGCTTGCACTAAGCACATTGAGGTGCATTATCATTATGTCACAGAGAGGTTCTCTATTGAAGAGATCTGCTTGGCATATGTGCCCATGTAGGAGAGTATTGCAGACCTTTTCACAAAGGCTCTCCCTAGGAAAAAGTTTCAAGTTCTACACAAAGTTTTGGGCTTACTTCCTTTTGTGGATTGATTCCACATAGCTTGAAACTTCCTTATACATGAGTGCTAGCTCCTTGTTTAGCACATCAGTCCCTGGGGGGATTTGTTGATATATTTAGGTAATGATGTGTGTGAACACACTGGGACCGTCGAGGCACTTTTTTCCCTCTTTATAAGGAGGTTTTTCTTCCCTGACTTGTATATACCCCTGTAGCCCTAATCAGTTACTTATCTTTGTACATTCTAGTGGTAATACATTCACTATTGTGTGTTGTGCTCCAAGCTTCTTCTTCTTCCTCGTGTTGTTCGCGTGCTTCGACAGAAGTCAAACTCCAACATCTATCTCATGCGTATGTTGGATGGTCATCATTAAGGAGGCATTGCATTGATCCTTTGCTTGCTTCATTTTGTAGTTTCTTTACTACTAAATTGGCTATTTCCTGGACTAAGGATGTTGAAGCACTAGAGGGATCATATGTGTCACTCGTGATGTATGTTGGTGGGATTTTCAACTCTATAGCTAGATTATGCTCCACATATGTGCATTCTAGGATGCATTCACTCAAAGTTGTTAGCCTTTGAATATACACAAAAGAATACAATTGCCCATTCCTCAATCCATCTAAAATAGAGAGATCAATTTCCTTTTAGGTGGTCTTTCATCAATTGGGCATCTATCTAAGTACTGTTTGAATCTTCTTGCCACTAATTATACAAATTTATGACTAGCCTATTTGAATCTATATATTAGGGAAGTAGAATCATGCATGACTCCTTCCTTTGAGAACTCTCCAATGAAATGTTCTAATAAAGCTTCCCGATTTTTGAACATCCTAATTGTCAATGGTCGAAACTGCAACAATGGAGCCCCAATGAGGGTTAAATGAAAACCATCACACTTCAGTAATTTGTTCAGCTTTCAAGAACTTCTTAAATTTTTCTATGTGATCATAAGGATAAGTAGAACCGTCGTAGTAGTTCTTCATGCACTTTTTCACCTAAAATGGTTGAAGGCATTAGCCTTGGTCTTGAACCCTTGGCATCCATTTTGCCACTAGTGTGTTATCTTGAATGTTATCTTTCACATTTGGTTGTGAATTAGCTTGTGTAGCTTGAGGGTGTTGCTCTTGAGGCCATACCCTAGCTCAGAATCTATCAGGTGGCATGCATTGGAATCTAGAGTTTACATCCTCATCTAGGCTTTCAAGTGGAGTCTTAAATGGATTTATACTAATCACTGATCTATGACGATTTCCCTGGGAATTAGATTCATCATTGCCTAAATTGTTTCCAATTGAGGGTTGGGTACTAGGCCTCGTGTATAATATTTTGGTCTAGTGATCTCCCAATATGAGTTTGTTGCTTTATGTTTGATCTCAACAAGTATGGTTTGAACAAACCTATCATGAAACTCATATACATGCATTTTCTTGGGAGGTGAACTCACTACATTATTGGACCAAGTTTAAGCTTATCTAGGTAGATAGCTTTCCATGAAGGCTCAGATTTAAGCCAAGTGAGCTTAAATGCATTGACTAAGATCATTCCTACTCTTGGTGTAGATATAATTTAGGAGGCTCGATATCATTGTCACTAGTGTTTGTATCAAGCACAATCTCTCTTTTGCCATTTGTATGGCTAGGATCAGGAGTGAGTACGTAGACAATACCATCTCGATCTTCGTAGTAACCATCATAAAATTTCATGATGGGATGAATGGAAACCACCAAGTATTTAGGATTTTTGAGCCTAACCACATTACAATTTAGGTTGCCTAAGTAGACACCTAACATGTGGGAATTGTAGTTTTGAAATTGCAAAATGGTATGATAATCTCAAGTCAATGGATTGATTGGATTGTTGTGCAAGTCTTTTGAAGTAGTCATTTGATTCCAGTGAAGTTTTTATTCTCTTCTAGATGATGTCACTCATGAGTGACTTGGAAGAAGATTTCTACTCACAACAGAGGATATACGACTTCTTCTGGAGTTACATTGCACTAGGGTCTGGGTCTAAGGTGCATGTACAAGGCGTTGGTGAAACAAATGCAAATGGTTCTGGTTCACAAGCATCAAAACAAATGTAGGCAAGCTTTCACTTTGTAGTCACTGCTTCTTCAAGTCAGATATCTTGCTTTCATTGGATTGAAAACAATGCTATCACAAATGCACAATTAGATTAGGCAGTAGGCACTTGCAATTTGTCTTTCAAAGATTCCCTTCAAAGGTAGAAATGGATCACTTGAAAACTCACTTGCGAACAAAATGTTCTTTCTGATATTTTCAAGTAACAACCATCTATGTACAACTACCTTGCCAACGTATCTTTCCAAGCCTTCATCCGAGCAATAATGTTTTAACTAGGTTTTATGAAATGCTTCTAATGATCATAGGATAGAATTCCACTCATGCCAACCAACTTCCTTGATACAAAGTGCTCTTTCCAACTCGTGCTCGGACAAAACAATATTTTTCTTGTCCTAACAGGTGTGGTGTAGCGGTATGCCCTGAACGCTATGGGGTAGAGTTCCTAGGTTCACATCCCACCCACTAGACATTTCAACTTTCCTCTACTCTCAAAAAAAGTAAAATCTTTGTGCCCTAGTTAAATGCATAAGAACTTCCTTCGTTTGATCACAAATAATGGGTGTTTTTTATGTTCTTTTGAGATTGTAAGGATGAAGGTTCACCCTTCCAATAGAGATTAGATACTCTTTCATCCTAAGCTCTTCTTACTTTCAATTCTGATGGGAGCTCGATCATGCCATGGATTCTTATGCTTAAGATGAAGTATCATCGTGGCCCTTTTAAGGCCTTCCCTCTTTGACAACTGAGTGGTGTAGCACTTGAGATGCACCAACCCCACTCTTTGTCACCATGTCAATTACTCCATGCAAACTAGTTCAATCACTTAATTTGGATATTTACTTCAAAAGAATTTACTTTTGATGATGTCCCCATTGTAGCTTCATCTTTTGCTATTGCTCGTTCCAAGTGATGAGTAAAAGAATTGTGAAGAACTACCCAATGCTTATCTCTCTTTAACACCATACTCCAAATCTTCCTTGGAAGGCGACTGTAGTCTACAATGCCTATCTTGTCACCCTTGTTCTTCTTTTGTTGATATTTATGGAGCTCCTGCTATTCCAACAATTCATCATCTCCTCCTCAATGGTATGGAAAGGAAAGACTACTCTTTTACCATCAACCTAGCACAAAAAAGACATTCTAATATGCTTATGTGTGCCCCATATTTATCACCACTTGTACAATTTCTAGTTGAAGAGGCAGCCTTTGTACACAATCCATCTAACCAGTTGAAGGGGCAGCCTTTGTACACAATCCACTTTTGTATTTCAAGCCTTGTTTTTACGTGCAAAAGCCGATTTCAATCACCTCATCAATGAAACTCCACCACCATTGTTTTGATCGCTCCGAGTATGATTTTGTACCTCCTGATGGTGCTCCAAATTACTCTCAGTTACATTGCATTGAGTTGCGCTTGAACCTCCCTCCTATACGGAGTTTACCATCTTGCTAGAACGTTTATCATCTTCATGAAACTAAGTTGCGCTTGAACCTCCTCCTATACGGAGTTTACCATCTTGCTAGAACGTTTATCATCTTCATGAAACTAAGTTGCACTTGAGTGTTGTTGTACTTTGTTGGCAGCAGTCAGGGAACCGAAGGAGCCACAAGATGAAGAGAGTCAGAGCGAAGGGACAGCACAAGCAGACATGGCAGTCAAAGAAGATCTGGCAAGTAGGCCACCTAAAATTTTCAGACATCAAGGAGTTGACACACAAGAAGAAAGAGCAAGTAGGGAGCTCAAAGGTATGTATGACAAATCAATAGAGAAAACCCCTACACAAATAGTGATTTTCATCACTAAAAACCATTGTAAATATCATTTCGTATTTTTGTAGCTCCATTTTGTGCAAGCCAAGGAGTCCTTGAGCTTGAGGAGCTTTAGAAGTATCTACCTGCCAATTTTCATATTTTTTAGATCTCGTTTGAGCCCTCTAATAAGCCCTGGAACCTAATTTTTAACTAGGCCGGACACTAGGTCTGAACAGGGCCAAAGCTAGTCAAAAACTATAAAAGGAGCTAGAGAGCTCATTTTTGAGGTTAGATTGTAATTGAAATAAACGTGTAAGAGGTTTTTGAAAGTAATCGAAGAACTCCATTGCTTCTCACTCTTTGTCTTGCCGTGTGTGCGCGTGTGCGTGTATGTGTGTGCATGCTTGTGTGCTTCTCACTCACGCACTTGTGCCTCCACTTGCTCGAGGTCTTCATACCATCCTCACGTCTTCCCGGATTGACATTAAAGGAGGTGCTACTCATCACTGAGCTACACCAAATTTTGGCGCCGTTGCCGGGGATCAAGCTTTGAGGACGAGCGTGTGATGGTAAGACGTAGATTGGAGACGTTGGCGTTGTAGGTAATTTCTTTACTTTTCCTATTTTTCTCTTTCTTACCTCACCACCATCATCACCATCATCATCATCACCATCTCCCATCTCCATTTCCATCATCGCGGAAATTTCAGTTTTTTGATCATATCACCTTCTCCACCTCATTTCCCTCATTTCACTTGTGAGAGAGAGCGAGAGAGCGAAATTGTGTGTGCTGTTTTTGCATGTTTTTTGAGCTGTATTGCAGGTACAGGCCGCATCATCGTCCCCAGCACTCTGCGCAGGTACGGAATTCGAAGTAACTGTCTGTGTATCGCCGACCTCTGTCAATTGCGACCGACAGAAAAAATGCTCAAATTGCCAAACAAAGTGCAAAACCATGATCTACAGGCCTAGAGCTTCCCAAAAATGTGTTTAGTTTTTTGAAATTCCTCAGATTTCTGTCAATCGCGATCGCTCTGTCAATCGCGATCGACAAACCACGACGGACAGACCTGTCAATCGCGATCGACACGTCAATCGCGATCGACAGCCCACGACGGCTCTGTCAATCGCGACCGACAGAGTCAACGATCGATTGACCACGATCGACGGACCATACGCGTGACACGTGTCAATCGCGATCGAGCCATCAATCGCGATCGACTCATCAATCGCGACTGACAGCCCACGACGGCTCTGTCAATCACGACCGACACAGTCAACGACTGTTTGACCACGACGGACAGACCCTCGCGATCGGCCTGTCAATTGTGATCGACGCATCAATCGCGATCGACAGAGTCAACGACTGTTTGACCACGATTGACTGAATTTTCGGCCACGTGTCAATCGCGACTGACCAATCAATCGCGACTGACAGCCACGACAGACCTGTCAATCGCGATCGACACGTCGATCGCGACTGACCTGTCAATCGCGACCGACAAACTTTGCGAACACGTTAGAAGGGCAAATTAGGTCAAATTTTTAAGTCAAAAATAATGGTCTAAATTTTGGCCAAGTGTGGGACAAACACAAGAGTGTAGTATTGCATTACGAGGGCATGACCCAAGTAACCCGAGAATTCCTTTTTGCCTGTTAACCTAGTTTAATCCTGTTTTAGCCCCAAAACCCTGAATTGGCATAACTTCCTCATACGAAATCCGTTTGCTGTGATTTTTGTTTTGTTGGAAAGCTCGCGGGGAGTACAACAAAAACATCGACTGGTTACGGTTAAATTAAGATCAGGAATATTAGATAGGGTATTTTGAAGTTGACAAAACTCAGGGGGAACAAAATTCAGGGATCTCTAGAGTTGTGTCCAAAAAGTCATAGTGCAAATTGGTGAAGTGTCACATGAATGAAAGTGATTGGTTCTGTCTTTTGAATTTAAGTCTTGAGCTAACGGTGGGCCTTTTACAGGTCCTTTGAGAGCATCGAAGGGTAAGCAAAGCAAGAGTAAGTGCAGGCTTGGGAACGCACGTCCTGGGCACACCAGGGCAACAACACAAGGAAAGGAACTCAAGGTTGGAAAACCCGCAACACCCTCTGTCAATTCTTAGTTTAGGCTAAGTGCGGGTAGTGTTAGAAGTAATTCCAGGCAACGATAGGCACGAGATAAATCAAAGAATATCTAAGAAATCAAGTTCAAGACAAGAGATAACCTGTGTGTGTGAACGACAACCTTAAAAGAAAAGAACCTAACGTGAAACGACCAAACTAAAGTGCGAAATTAAACTCAAGTATTCCTAACGACGTGATATCAGACAAGAGTATAAACACGATAATCAACATAAAAAGGGAATTAAGTAATTGATACAAAGGACTCAGAAACGTGGTTGTACCTGGGAAAAATTGGGTGAATCAGTTAGGCATATGAACCTTAGATCAGGACGACATCTAGTAAGAGATAGACAAAGCCTTAGGTCTTCAGAGGCTAGTGTCAATCATACTGCGAGGTCTTGGGCCCAGCAGTTGAGTCACCACTCGCATTACCCTAGCTCTGATACCAGTGAATCAGAGATGTCTCAAGGCATGGACAGACCTACGGGAAGTTCAGGAGTGCCATATTTGCACAGGGTAGAAGGTCCTTACAAAACATAGTTGGAATACCTTAGGACCAACCGATTAGGTGCCAGCATTTATGAGGACGGCCTAGGAAGATCTGTGGTACAGATTAAGAATCCTGATCAATCCATTGGACTAGAGCGCCCAGCTGTCAAGTTTGAAAACGGAGCATACTTGGACAAAGAAGGAACCGTATACGTAGTCACCAATCACCCAGATAGGACGGACGAATTTGGAAATGTGATCTCAGAAGCGGACTTAGGGGACCTAGAGCAAGGAAACATGGGTACAGAACCTAGAACCCCTCGAGGCAAATCGGTTCTCACTAGGATTATAACACCAGAGTGGATTCCCCAGGATAATAAGAGCATAGATTTGCTCCTCAATCGAGAAACTGACGAAGCCTTTTGGAGGTATAAATCTGATCAGCCAACTGATATAGGAACAATCATGATCTATGAGTTTAAGGATCCTGATAGCCCAGGCAGAGTGACCTACTTAGATCACGCTTCAGAGAGGATCTTTGTGGTGACAGAAAATGATAGGCATGTTTACACTTGGAAGGGTGAATTCGTTTTCCCCCAACCAAGATCGAACGTGTCCTTTGGTCACCCAGGAGCTGGAACCTCCCACGCTCACGGAACTCAAAGAGACAGACATAGAGAAAGGCCGGAGGTGAGCTTTGCCAACTCAGGGGGCAGAGAAAGAACGAGGATGGAAACAAATAGAGTAGAGCCTGAGGTGCTGAGAGCTCACAGGAATCAAAGAAATGCGAATGAGTTCCCTCTACCACGACCTAGAGAGCACACAAGGACCTTGAGACCGACTCAGCTAGTTAAGTCCATGAAGAACTACTTCGATGGCACTGGAGATCCATACGATCATGTGGCTGAGTTTAGGCAAGTCTTGAGAGCTGAACAAGTGGAGGATCTATTCACGCAGTACAATGCCTTTGGTCTAACCCTTAGGAACACTGCCCTGACATGGTTTCAGCCACTAAATGAGAGGCAGTTCAGGAGCATAGACCAACTCCTAGAGGCTTTCATTATTGAATTCTCTAAGAGTGGCATAAGGCATAATACCTCCTCGCTGATTCACAGCTTCAAGCAAACCCCTCAAGAAACTGTGAGACTTGCGGGAAGAAGATTTAGGCAATACTTAGAAAGATGCCCTGTTTCGGAGCTACCCACACTAGCTAAGCAAGTGGCTTTATTCTTGGATGGATTGCTAAGTACTAAATTGAGATCATATGTGTATTTGAAGGATCCTAGGACTATAGAAGAGTGTGTACGCATGTGCATTGACATCGAGGATAACCTAGGGGAGGAGTTAGAGCTTTCCAAGATATACAAAGATTCGGATAGTGCCTCTAACCTCTCTTCCACGCAATCCACATCAATCGAGGAACTTGCAAAGAAAGTAGCTCAGAAATTAGGTGTAACTAGCAAACAAATCCCAAGGTTTTCCCCTATGAAAAGGTGCTATACTTGTGGTGGCGACCACATGGCGAACGTCTGCCCCATTATGGCTCAACCCCAAGTAAATTCTAGTGGCCAGTACTGCACCATAGAACGGAGGTACACCAATCACACCGCGCAAGATTGCCCATACAACAAGCAGGCGGTTAGGCAACCCTACCCTCAGCCATACCCTCAACAGGGAAGATACCAGAACCCGTACCCTCCACAACCATATGGCAGGCCACAACAACCTTATCAGCAACCATACCAAAACCAACAAAGGCCTCAGCCTGTGTTAGCTCAACAACCCCCTGCCCCAGCTAATGTGATCCCAGTAAAATATGCAGCAGCAGAAGAAAACCTGAATAGAGCGATAGTCCCTGTAACACCACTGCTTTCTGAAAGTGACCCCAGTGACCATAGCTTTGATTCTACACATGTCGATAGTCCCCATGCTTACTACATGCAATCTCCTGAACATGGTGAGTCCTACTACAGTGAGGAACCGAGTGAACCTAGTTGGGAGTCAGATTACACAAACGTCATGTATATGAACCCCAATCCTAAGCCTCAACCTAGGCAGGTAAGAACCCCATTCCCTAGAGGACCATGCTACAAATGTCAGGGAGATCACCTCATTCGTGATTGTCCCTTTCCTCCACCTACACAACCCCAGTTAGTGACAATTCAGGGCTTTTGCCAAGAATGTGGAAAGGAGCATCTCTTACGAGATTGCCCTAAGAATCCTAATAATATGCCAAAAATCACTCCTATTAACGTTATTGGATTGGTGGTAGACTCCACAGGAAGTGTGACATCCACCGCACCAGTACAGGTAGTGACTAGAGCTCAGGCATTGCAACAGAATCAAGGGGTAAACCAGGATAAGAATCCAGAGGCTAGTGAAACCGAGAGCGTGACAAAGAAAAGGACTAGAGCGTGGAAAGATAGTCGGGAAAGAATGAAAAGACAATGGGCTAAAAAGATGAGTGAACTTGAGGAAAGCATAAGAGAAACCAAAGCCAGGATAACTGAACTCACATCTCAAACTCCCTCTCACACTACCCCACCACCAACATTCCCATCACCATCTGACCCGCCACCTTCCAACCCACCTCATACGATTCCACCACCCCCTAGAGTAGGATCAGTATTAGCTGACCCCACCCCTGAAGACATAGACATGATGCTTAAAGCATATCAGGCCAGAATCCAAGAAGGGCCAAATGTCACGGATCATGACAAGTGCTACCCTAGAGCTGACCTAGAGATAGAAAGAACCAAGCTTTGCGCGAAAATGGTCGCATTGGCTTAGACTATGTTTGAAGCCAGTCGCCTTTTCAATTACTCGGGCTCAACCAAGACACAATTACACTTGGATGGACTTCTAGAGAAGTTAGAGGGCATAATTGCAAGATCAGCCAAGGAAGAAAAAAATCAAGAAAGAGATAACGCAAGCAAAAACATGACCCATCCCCCACCGAAAGCTTATGTGCCCAATTCCACTGAACCAGACAACCCCCCCTCCCTAAAAAGAATAGAGAAGCTGATTGCACAATCAGAAAAGGAACCAGCCTCTCAACACAAGGACAAGGCAAGTGAAAGAGTAAGCATTCCTGCTCAGGAAGCCTATGTGCCTAACTCTACGGAGCCAGACACATCATCTTCTATGAATCGGTTCACACCAGAATTCCTACGCGAGATTCAAGAAGACAAATGGGCTAAAGAAAGTGAAGTCCCTCCTCCCATTGAACTGGTGGATGATGCACATGATCAATTCCCACAAGACATCCCATCTATTTATGGAGAGCAGGAGAGTACCCAATCTCAGGAAAGATTAGACTTCGAGTCTAATTCTTTACAAGAACTACCCCATTTCACAGGCCCCTGGGAAGCAAAGTCCACTTGTATGAGAGCACCCACAGTCATGGTAAGAAACGAAGATTCGGTCATACCTAGGAACACAGAGGTAGTGAAGAACACTAAAGTGCAGTGCAATCTCAAGTTAGAAGAGCTACTCAAGGTTAGACCTGAATTATGGAAACATGTCGCCAAACAAGTACCAGAGATAGCAAAACCTTGTTCCCAGGTAGGATCCCAAAGGACAGTGCCAGAAATACCCTTGGATAAGATAGGAGATATGTGTGAAGGTGAAGAAGGGAACACCTATCTTCCCATTTTCTACCAGGAGTACACCACCAAGGCAATTTTGGACTCAGGCGCAGGAGTTGCAATTGCCACCACTTCCCTATGGAAGCGTTGGGGCAAGCCTGCACTCAGGCCAACGAGAATGAAATTGCAGATGGCCGATGGTCATATTGAGAGACCCTTAGGATTGCTAGAAGGAATAACTCTCACCACTTGTGGTGTCGAGTTTGAGCATACATTTGCTATATGTGACTTCAGCAAAAATCATGCCTATGAGATGATTTTGGGAAGACCATTTATGCGACAGTTGCAAGTGGTACAGGACTGGGGAACCAACTCCTTGTATTTGCAAACTTAGGTGTTACAACCAAAGTAAATCTCAAAGATTACTCTCATAGAGATGTACCTCCTATCCAATGGAATCCCATCCATAGAGCCAAAGATGATACATAATCGGTGCATTCCATTGGGTCAGGATCCTCTTGGATGCACGAAGACACCCACTTATGGATGTGCAAAGTAGCAGTAGACGAAGAGAAGAGAGAAAAAGCCAGAGAGGTAGGTGCAAAAGAAACCCATAGAGCAATCCAAGACCCAGCCTATGCACCTGTAGTTTTTCCAGACGAAGAATTTGAACCTCACGGCTGGGCAGAAATTTTAGCAACCATGGATGTAGCCATCAATGAGGAACAATGGACACCTCACTGTGATGAGGATGGCTATGACATTTCAGTCTTCTCCATAGAGCCAATCATGGGAGAGGCAGTTCTAGAAGAATGCGAATCTAGCCCTGATGCATTTGAGGATGCAAGTGACTCCGATCTAGAGTCAATCATTATGGACCCACCTTTTGCATCAGATGAAGAATACTTCCATGAAGTAGAATTTCAACCCCAGAGGCATGGAGAGCTTACAAATGAGGTAAGATTAGCCACACATGTGACCCCGAAGGAAGAAGGAAATAAACGAAAGAAGAGAGAAGTCTCTCCAGAAGAGGAAGAATCTTTGTTTGAGGTCCCTGAAAACTTTAAAAAATATGAGATAGACGATAGGAGGGTCATGATAAGAATGCCTAAATGGGAGGCACAATCAGGAACGGCCTATGATAACAAAGAAACCACCAAAAAAATAGTGGTAGCCCTAGAAGAGGGAGAGGAGAGATGTACTTACATAGGACATGACCTGACGGAAGACGAAGAGCACGAATTGGTAGCCTTGCTAAGAGAATACAGAGATGTATTCGCTTGGAGCTACAAGGATTTGAAGGGTGTTGACCCAGACATATGCTCTCACACAATTCCCATGACCTCAGATGCTAAACCCTCTAAGCAAAAGCCATACACATATAATGATAACTATGCAGCTAAGATCAAAGAAGAGATAGACCGCTTGGTGGAAGCCGGATTTATCTATGAAATTGAGCACACTGAATGGGTATCCCCCATTGTAGTGGTGCCCAAGAAGAACGGCAAATTACGAGTATGCATTAACTTGAAGAAGGTTAATGCAGCCACTATTAGAGATAACTATCCGCTTCCTATCACTGAGCATCTATTAGAAAGGGTAGCAGGCAAGGAGGTGTACAGCTTCCTGGATGGGTTCTCTGGCTACAATCAAGTAGCCATTGCACCAGAAGATCAGCATAAGACGGCATTTGCCACAGAGTGGGGTATATTTGCTTTTCGGGTAATGCCATTTGGGCTTACCAATGCACCGGCTACCTTTCAAAGATTAATGTGTCACGTGTTTAAAGAGTTCTTGAGGAAGAATTTGGAAGTCTATGTTGATGATCTTTGCGCTCATTCCAACATTAGACAGACCCATATACCCGAACTCAGACAGATCTTTGATAAATGCAGAGAATATCAAGTCTACGTGAACCCAGAAAAGTGTGTTTTCATGGTCAGGCAAGGCAAGATTCTAGGACACATAGTGTCCAAGAACGGCATATCCACTGACGAAGAGAAAGTGAGAGCCATAGAAGAACTACCTAGGCCAAGGAATGTCAAAGAAGTTCAAGCTTTCATGGGGCATTGTGGTTACTACCGCCGATTCATTCACATGTATGCTGTCATTGCAAAGCCCATGTACGGACTTTTGACAAATTTTGAGTGGACTAATGAGTGTGAGAACTCCTTCAATGAGCTGAAGAAGCGATTGTGTTCAGCACCAATCTTGACCACACCAGATTGGAGCAAGCCATTCCATGTTCATGTGGATGCCTCCAATTATGCTATTGGATGCGTACTTGCACAACCTACGGGTGAAGGGAACATGGATCTCCCTATTGCCTATGCTAGTAGACAACTAAATGCAGCTGAACGGAATTATACCACCACTGAGAGGGAAGGACTAGGCATGGTGTATGCGGTTAAAAATTTTAGACATTATTTGCTTGCAAATAAGTTTAAGTTTTTTTACTGATCATCAAGCATTACTATACCTGGTAAACAAACCATGCAACACCGGAAGGTTAGTAAGATGGTTTCTCTTACTAATGGAGTATGACTTTGAGGTTGTGGTGAGGAAAGGTAGGACTCATTTGAGGGCAGATCATCTCTCTAGGCTCACATCTGGAGAAGCCCCACAAGGAGTATCAGATGATCTTCCTGATGCTTACTTGTTTAATTTGGAAGTGGTGCCACAGTGGGCTAAGCCATTGGTACCAGTATTGACATACGGGCCTAACCATCCAGTAGTAAACACACAGAATAGAGAGGTTGTGAAAGCCCAAAAGTACCACATCATGGCAGGAAGCATGTACAAGCACACAGATCAAGGAATCTTGGCTTGTTGTGTGGAAGAGGACGAGTACAATAAATGGTTGCATTTAGCACATGTAGGTGCGTTAGAGCAACACTACTCAAAGCAACGAACCTTACAGACACTAAGGAGACTCGGAGTACATTGGCCAACTATGGAAGCTGATGTCCAAAGGTTGTGCAAGGAATGCTCAATCTGTTGCACTAAACCACCTGTGGAACACGCCACTCTTTATCAAGTGTCCATAGTGCCAGATTGGAGTGAACCACTAGTATCCTTCCTGAGGACGAAAACATTCCCTCCAGACATGACTCTGGCTAGGAAAAGGAGTTTAGAACAAGAAGCCCAGGATTACTCACTCATTGGTGATAATCTATACAAGCGTGGTAAAGATGGTTACCTGAGGCTATGTGTCCATGAAAGTGAATATCTCAAGATCTTGGAAACTGCTCACCAAGGTGTAGTAGGAGGACACTTTGGACCAGATCGGGTGATCAAGGCAATACTATTTGCGGGCTTCTGGTGGCCGACCCTTCACATGGATGCACATACCTATGTGAAACGTTGTGATGTTTGTCAGAGAACTCAATATCCTATACGTAAAGATGAGATGCCACTGAAACCTATGATGGGTGGACGTGCATTCTCTAAGTGGGGAATAGACTTCGTAGGTCCTATTAATCCCCCAGCTAAGGGTTCCCATGCAGAATATATCATTGTTGCGATAGACTATCTAACAAAGTGGGTAGAGGTAAAAGCCACAACGAAGAACGATGCTCAAACAACAGCTAAGTTTTTATTTGAGAATGTGTTCACTAGATACAGGCTACCTATAGAGCTAGTTAGTGATAGAGGCACTCACTTCTTGAATGAAGTTATTGAAAATCTGCTCCAAGAATTCTTGGTAGTACATAAGAAGTCTGCCCCCTATCACCCTCAAGCAAATGGCCAGGCTGAGAGCACCAACAAGATCTTATGCAATGTACTGACGAAATTAGTGAACAATAAACGCTCTGATTGGGACAAACAACTACACCATGCTGTTTGGGCATACCGAGTTGCCTACAAAACGGTACTCCAAGCCACCCCCTTTCAGATGGTATTTGGCCAAAATGCCGTGCTACCTTTGGACTTCTTAATACCTACATTGAAAGTAGCACAAGAGCATGAATGGACGGGTCATGAACTCTCCTCTAGACTTTTTGACCTTGAACGATTAGGAGAAACAAGACTGAGGGCAGCTGCAGGGATATATGCAGCAAAGAAACGACAGAAGGCATACTTTGATGCCCACGTTAAGGATAAAGGTTTAAAGGCAGGCGACTTAGTTCTTGTCTACACACTGAAGCAACATGCGAGGAAACTGGAGAAGAGAGGCTACGGACCCATGATCATTAACAGAATCTCAACAAGTGGAGCAGTACAACTAGCCACATTAGAAGGCGATGTTCTCCCAAGTTATATCAGCGGATGTAGAGTCAAGTTGTATCAGGAACCTCTCATAGAGGAAATGCTAAGTCGACTCAATACTGCTAAGAAACGCAAAGAGGAAGAAAAGCGAATTCGAGAGAAAGCTCAAGCAGAAGCCCTAGAGCGCATACGGAGAATGAAATTAAGAAGACAAGGTAGAGAGCACCCTAGGCAAGATGCATATGCAGATCAAGGATATGATGTGGCTATGTGTGAAGTTTCAGGTGTTAGCTCACATAGAATAACTGACCGACGTCCTTTCATAACCTTAGATATAGGACAAGGAAAGAGTGCAAGGACTGTAAGAGCCTTGATTGACTCAGGTGCAGCCACTAGTGCTGTTAAATTGTCTTACTGTCAAGAGTTGCAATTAACTGTCAATCCTGTGGAAGCATATCTCATAGGATTGGGAGGCGTGGAAACCCCTTGCATGGGCGAGGTGGAACTTCCCCTCTATATTCATGACGAGGCAATGACAGTTAAAATACTAGTATGTCAAGATGAGGACCTCACGGAACCCCTTGTCTTGGGTCAAGACTGGATCTATGACCAAGCAGTCAACTTAAACCTAAGAAGTGGACTTCTTCAGGTATGGGTGAATCAAACTAGAATTATGATTGAGTTAAATAAGGGAGCACTCAAGGAACTAGAGAAGACACGGACTCCTGGTCCCTCCAGGGGTGCACATGAAGTTGACCATGCTGTTCTTGTCCAAGGCTATGTGATGCAGAAGAATGAAGATCTCAAAAAAGGAGTCAGAACCACAATGGAACTCCCTTCTTTTCCAAAGGCCAGAAGGAGGCAGCAACTAAGGGCAGATCAGTCACTGAAGACTCTCCGGGCGAGAGACCAAAAGAACGCGCGAAGCAGAACAACTCAGCCGATGAAACAAATGTGGGTGCGGAAAGACGAGCTACCGGCCGTAACTAAGCGGCAACAACGGTCTCAACTTCCTATTAGTAATCAACGACTTGATGCTAATAAGAGGACTCCTAAAACCTCTGTTGAGAAAGTGAAATCCATTTGGGTACCCAAGAAGTCGATGAAGGCTGACCCGCAATCAAGACAAATTTGGGTGCCTAAGGCTTGCTTGCGGGCTCAACTAACCCCACACAATTCACATCATACACGACAGGGTTCACTCGGTCAAGCAGTCGCTACCCACTCTTGTCTGATACACTCGAACACACTACCACCTAGAAGCACGCACAGACTCACTTGTAGATGGGTCCCAATGACACAACAACTCCCAGTAGAATTACTCATGCAACCCTCCCGAGTCTCCACAAAACCAAGACCAAAAGCCATCCATGGTGTTTGGCAACCGAAGACTTGTAATAAACCCCCCGACCCCAATCTGTGAATTCATCTCCACTTACTAACTGCATTAGTCAGACAGTGCATCTTTCCATCTAGCTCCTAGGACTATCCAGGCATTAACTACACACACTGTCATCGTGCACTTACTAACCACTGACTCATCATCTACCTCATGTTAATGTTGTAACAGGGACAACAACGGGTTTATTCTGTCCATTACAATGTTAACACCTGGTTCTATATTCTCACAGAACCAACAAGCAAGCAGGGCCATGGCAGAAGCCGGAGGTGCCAGTTCTCACGCCGGATCCAGCGCACAGATTGTGGATATAGAAACACTCCTCCTCGAACCACATCTTACCGAAAGACTGCAAGAACTTCAAGCTGTGCATGTACTCCCAGTTCAGGATCCTCCCTAGGGGCACACCTCTCAAGTGGGCAAACACGCTCATTGGTTCAGTGACGTGGCAGGACCGTTGGGTGATGGAACCTATTTTTGGGAAGCTGAATTGGAGTTTAATGGTAAATGGGGACGCTACCATTTTTTCACGCGCGAGTTTGAGAGCTATCAGAATGCCGAAGTCATGCGTTCAGTATGGACCAAAGCTGGCTTGGACAGTTATTTCAGGGCCCACTTACCAAAGCCGGATTTCTTACGTTGTTCTTATCTTATCAGTACCATCACTCC
Organism: Ceratopteris richardii; assembly: GCA_020310875.1. Classification (NCBI taxonomy): domain Eukaryota; kingdom Viridiplantae; phylum Streptophyta; class Polypodiopsida; order Polypodiales; family Pteridaceae; genus Ceratopteris; species Ceratopteris richardii. The sequence goes on along the minus strand of CM035438.1, from coordinate 121,326,452 downwards.
GAGCAGGGCCAAGGGAGGCGACAGCACCTTTGTGTTACCCTCACTGTTGCCGGGGCACGAACTTAAAAGATTCAAACTGACCCTCAACCTGGTACGAGAAGCATTGGGCATGTATGGTATGCACATTCCTACTGAAAAGGAAACAATGGTTCCAGGCAGAATGAAACATAAAGATCTCAATAAGCTGAAGGATATGGTAGCGATGACACCGACCATCGCTCTTCACCTACGGACCGTCATGCAGCATTTTGCTTTCCCCGCCCAGGAAAGATTCACCATGCCCCCAAAGAAGATATGGTTTAGCTTGTATTTGGCAGAGACAGAAAGCCTCCCTATCAACGTACCACATTGGATCATAGATCAGATTCACCTAGCCCATCAACGGTGGAACAAGAAGCAAAAAAATGTACTTCACGGATGTTGTGCTCTGACCAAGATAATCTATCGATGTCTAGCCTATGACGTGCCTATTCAGCGGGCACTCGTATGGTCCCGGGCCCAGGAATTCCAGAGAAGGCTATCAGCTGCAGGTCCTCCATCAAAGAAGATGAGAGGGGGAGTCCAATTACCCTGCGCTCAACCAAGGGGAGCCACCACTACACCAGAAATTACCCCTCCCCAGACATGACACATTAGACCATTCACCATTCGGCTACCAAGACCAAGTACAGAGGGACCCAATCTAGTGTTTCCACCTGTCCCATCAGATTTGGAATTTCCACAGGGCTTTACTCTCAATGATCTCACTGATGAAGAAGTGGCTAGACTAATCTACGACTCTAATCTCGAAACGGAAACAGAGCGAGCTCAGGAACCACAAACCCATACAACAACGTCAGCCCCCACCCAACCGCAAGTTGTAGAAGTCGACGTAGATGAACAAGAGACCGAACAAGAGGAAGAAGCCTACGAAGAACAAGAGTATGATGAACTTTCAGAGTTGGCAAGTGCCCCTGTGTATTCGGCACAAATAAAAAGACTATATCGAACCATGCAGCTAGTTCAAGAACAGCATAAAATGTCACTTGAAGCAGGCAAGAAACTCATGAACCAATTGCTGGCGGAGGAAGGCGTGGATGACATGTTCATCGAGTCCATAAACCTACACGCCGATGCAGTAGGATTGGATGAGGCCATTCATGAGGCAATGGCCTACATTCACCGATTTGAGAAAAGAGTTCCCGCCCGTCCCATGAGGTCCGAGAAACAAATTCATATCAACGTATCAGCACCAGGAGATACAACGCAAGCAGACAAACATCAGGAAGCACCACTGTCACCACCATCCCCACCTCTCACTACACAACTCACTCCACCACATGACACTATCACCACCACGTCCACTACCACCACAATCGTCATGGGAATTCCACTCTCTCCGGGAATCCAATTCGGGGGAGTCACCATGCCCACTTTCACCACTCTCTTCACTAACGTCACATCCACCCCACCCACGATCCCCATCTACACGGTCACTCAAACATTTGACACTATGGAAACATCTCCTGCCACTGCACCGCTCCCTCCCCCCATGCCACCTCCATCTCCCATACCCCCTCCACCCACGTCTCCACTTGCATCCACATCATTCACAACTCCCTTTCCCGCCCCCATTCCCCCTGCATCTTCACCCCTCCCTGCATCATTTAATGTAAATAGTATATCATTAAATCAATGTGTATATCAGCTTCAAAATGAGTACAGAGCTCTGGACGGCCGGTATCAACAACTGACAACAAATCACCAGAACTTACAAAGGCAATTTAAAATTCTGGAAGAGGAAAATGCAGATGTGAATCAACATTATACAACGCTTGAGCAGGCTCACCAAACACTATTGGAGGCACCCCAACCATCGACAGAATCAGGCGTCAAACAACTAGAAGCTTTGCTCGAAGTATACCAGGCCGATAACCTACGAGTCAGACGTAACTTGGCGTTACTCAGGAAACATATGGCCACGGCACTTGAAGAGAACAAGAGACTGTAGAAACAAAATGAAGAGAATCTGGAAGCGGCAATGGAAGGCTCTCCCCACGAGATAGATCCAAAGCAGTTCAAAGCAGTTCCCTCGGAAACGATGAAAACCATTTTGGAAAGCTATGCAGATCTCCTGGAAGCCCATGATGACTTGGAAAGAGAACGTGACACACTACGGAGCAGACTTAAGGAACAGGAAGAACAACCGAAGAGTGTCCCATCAACCTCTACCTCAGACGAGGTAAAGGCATTAACTGAGCAGGTGGCAGAATAACAAAAGAGGTTACTGACATACGAGAGGCAGCCCTCTCCAGTAGTAGAACCAGAGCCAGAAGAGTTGGTCCCCATTGAGGTAGATGATTCGTACGAAGAACCGTATGTTCCTATGCCAATGCCAGGCGGGCAACGAACCTCAGAGGGCCTAGACACCTTGGAAGTGGAAGCACCCGAGTGGCTTCAGACACTGGAAAAGACAGCGAACACACACGAAGAACGGGTGGCCATTCAGATCCAATCACTAGCGAACCTAGAAGAAACTGTCATAAAGTCAGAATATTTCAGAAGCATGTCTCATCATAGATGGATCGGCACCAATAATGACCAATATGTGCCTTACTGCATACTTTTGGCCGATTACAACGCCGAGATTCAACGACGATGCGGCAAGCCTCCCACATTTGCTACACAATTTGGTCCAGATGATATTCCGGAAAGTGCTAAGCGTGGGTCCATCCATCAACCCACCTGGAGGATCAGGCTTTTGGAAACATATCCTGAAATGGTCCGAACCTGGAATAATATGCCGTTGTTTATTAAATATAATCCTTGTTACGTTCCAGTTCTTCGAAGACGCACCTGGCCTGAATTCACTATTGCCGTCAGAGACATCAAAGCCTGCGCAAAATGGTTAAATTACGTTTATCTAGCACCTCCACGAGGACCCCCCACGGTGAACTACATGATTTCTACAATCCGTCACTGGAGCATTCGGCTACGCAATAATCCCGATGTGATGGCCCAGATGTGTATGAAAATATTTGAATTAATGCTGATCACTTTCAAGACGTTTAAGAACATTAAGGACCCCCACTTCTCAGGAGCAGGCTTTGTGACAGGAAACCAGGATCTGGTGTACGATATGAGTACCACCCCATCAATTGAAGTAATATATGCTTGGCACGCCAGAATCAAGTACCTCCCAGCCTGCTTTAAACAGACATTTGAGGAGATGTTCATCACAGGATTCTGGGAATATCACTCCGAAATCTTTATACCCAGACCATCACATCTCCTCCAATTATTTGCTATGGAGAGAACTATTCACTCAGAACAATTGAGGGTGCCTCATCCAGATGTCCCCGGACCTGTGAATTGGGATGATTTGCTCACAGATCTAGCACGCGGCTTACGACTCGAAGAACACCACCTAGCCTCCGATGTCGTCCAATACTATGTTCAAAAATCCTCTAGACAAGGGTCTGTCAGGGGCGAAAGACGCGAGAGTGGGGGGGGGTGTTGGCAGCAGTCAGGGAACCGAAGGAGCCACAAGACGAAGAGAGTCAGAGCGAAGGGACAACACAAGCAGACATGGCAGTCAAAGAAGATCTGGCAAGTAGGCCACCTAAAATTTTCAGACATCAAGGAGTTGACACACAAGAAGAAAGAGCAAGTAGGGAGCTCAAAGGTATGTATGACAAATCAATAGAGAAAACCCCTACACAAATAGTGATTTTCATCACTAAAAACCATTGTAAATATCATTTCGTATTTTTGTAGCTCCATTTTGTGCAAGCCAAGGAGTCCTTGAGCTTGAGGAGCTTTAGAAGTATCTACCTGCCAATTTTCATATTTTTTAGATCTTGTTTGAGCCCTCTAATAAGCCTTGGAACCTAATTTTTAACTAGGCCGGACACTAGGTCTGAACAGGGCCAAAGCTAGTCAAAAACTATAAAAGGAGCTAGAGAGCTCATTTTTGAGGTTAGATTGTAATTGAAATAAACATGTAAGAGCTTTTTGAAAGTAATCGAAGAACTCCATTGCTTCTCACTCTTTGTCTTGCCGTGTGTGCGCGTGTGCGTGTATGTGTGTGCATGCTTGTGTGCTTCTCACTCACGCACTTGTGCCTCCACTTGCTCGAGGTCTTCATACCATCCTCACATCTTCCTGGATTGACATTAAAGGAGGTGCTACTCATCACTGAGCTACATACTTGCTACATCAAAGGTTGCTACACCCCCCGAGAAACTCTCTTTACCCTTTTCACTTAGCTCCTGATGGTGCTCCACTGAGTTGCACTTGAGTGTTGCTGTGCATGCTACATCAAAGGCTAAGCTACACCCCTTGAGAAACTCTCTTTACCCTTTTCACTCAGCTCCTGATGGCACTCCAAAATAGTCTCAGTTACACTGCATTGAGTTGTGCTTGCACTGAGCTTATCATCTTGCTAGAAGGTTTATCATCTTGATAAAACTGAGTTGCACTTGAACCTCCTATAGTGAGTGTTGTTGTGCTAGCTACATTAAAGGCTATATTGAGTATTGAGTATCTAGTGTTGGTTGAGAAGTCTGAACTACCACCGTAACTTCCTATGCTTGCAAGAAGTGAAAATTGCTAACTCTAAACTTTCGGCTCATCCTAAGATTGTTTCCTCGCATCATGATTGGTACTTTATTGAACACACTCAAGGTAAAGGAGGTGTTGTGATAGGTATTAATCCTTCTATTCATCACTGTGTCAAGGAAATTTTAAAAAGCAAGTATCATCAATGGGTTGCCATTCTTTTGGATTGTCCTTTTGATATTACTCTGATATGTCTTTATGCTTCCAATTGTAGCTCTATAAGAAAGGAGTTTTGGGATGAAATTAGTGCCTTGTGTAGCCCTTTGTGCATTATAAGAGGCTTTAATATGGTGACCAACATCAATGATAGAATGGATTATAAAGGTGGATGCATAAGTGGAATCAAAAAGTCTTCTTGGTTTGTTTTGTGTAATAATCATGACCTCCTTGACATATCTTTGAACATTGGTTTTACTTGGTTTAATAATTAACCTGGTGACAATGTCTTGGATGCAAGGCTGGACATATGTTATGGTAATGCTCCTTTTACCCATGATTTTTGGGAAACTAAGGCCTATGCTGATTTTTCCTTTTTACTATCTCACCATAAAACTATCATCATGTCCTTTAAGAAAGGTTCTCCTATATTCAAGGCTGGATGGCCTCATTTAGATGCTAGTTTGCTGAAGTTTCCTAGTGTTGTGAAAATATTAAATACACCATCACTTGGCACTTCTCCCAAGGTTTCTCCCCCTTTGAAAGTTGGGAAGGTGTTGTCAAAGATATTAAAAATATATTCACCTACTATAGGAACCTCACTAGAAAATTAAGATCCCAAAGAAGAGACAAAATCCTTGGGGATTTAAATAACTTGCATATTAACAAACCTTCTAAGGACCTTGTCGACCTTCAGTGTAAGCTGAGATGTGAACATTATCTCGAACTAATATGTCTCGTACTTCTTCGAGAGAGTTTTATGTTGGAAGTTGGATAGACCCTGCAAGTGTATGCATGGTTTGACAAAGAACAAGAAATTTAAAGACTTCATACCTTTGCTTCTAAGAGAAATGGTGGGACTGCTATCAGCATGGAGGAGAAATAAGAGGAGGCCTTGTGCTTCTTTACGGAGGTTTTCTCTAGTTCTTCAAGTTGGGGCAGGACATCTAGAGGGTGAGAGATTCTATTACCTTAAAAAGGATGAAAATGCTCCCGCCCCAGCCTTGCCTCTTTATTGGACCTACCCCTCACTAATGGTGAGATTAAAGAAACCATTGGTAAATTGAAACTATGTAAATCTCTTGGTATTGATTGGATTTCTAATAAATTCTTCATGGAACTAAAAGTTTTTTTCTTGACCCACTATCTTCTCTTCCTATCCATATTAACACAGGAGTTATCAGCCTTATTCATAAAAAAGGTTCTAAAGAGGAAATTAACAACTCGAGACCCATTACTTGCCTTAGCACTATCTATAAGATTTTTTGCTCCACTTTGTCTAGGACACTGGGCCCCCTTATGGATAGAATCATTCTCCTTGAACAAAAAGGTTTTATTAAGGGATGATTTATCGTTGATGCTATCATCTGTATTTGGGAAGGTGTAGATTGTGCTACTGAAAGGAACCAAAACTACTACTTCTTCAAAGTGGATTTTCATGACTTAGGGGCTGGGAGGAAGCTCATTAAGTATGTGAGTGTCCTTTTTGCTAATTCTTTTTCTAGGGTTTTCATGAATGCTGAGCTTTTTACCCCTTTCAAACTTTGTAGATCCCCTTGCTTCTCTTCTTTTTGCTATTGCTAGTGATGCTCTTGGTGGCTAGTTAAGCACGATCAATGTCCTAATTGTAGTCATCTTTGCAACTGGTGAGAATGTTTCCTCATAGTCTATACCATGAGTTTGTGAGCATCCTTTGGCAACTAATCTTGCCTTGTACTTGCAAACTGATCCATCTGAGTTTCTTTTAACTTTATATACCCATCTGCAACCAATTACCTTTTGATTCCGTGATATTTGAACCAAATCCCAAGTGTCCATCTCCTTTAATGCATCTATTTCTTCTTTCATGGCCTTTTCCCAATTAGGGTTTCCCTTTGCCTCTTCATAGGTTGAGGGTTCCTCTAAAATAGAGTCTTTTGCCAAGTATATTGAATGCTTCGTAACAAATGTGGAATCATATCCATACCTTTGTGGTTGTTTCTTCTCCCTTGATGATCTTCTAGGTGCTTGTTTGCAGCATTCTCCAACCTCTTGCATCTTTGCTTTGCCTCTTGACTTCCATAGCTTGTAATCCTTTTCCCTTTCATCTTGGTCATCATCTGTATCACTTCTTGGATCCTGGACCTATGTATCATGCTTGCTTCCTAATTGATGAGATTCAGAATCAAGATCATATGGTAGTGTTACCTTTTGTTTCTCTTCATCATACCAAGACCTGTGTTCTTCAAACACAACATCTCTACTTGTAGTGAATTGCTTGATTGAAGGATTGAAGAACCTGTCACCCATCTCAGTTGAATCATATCCAATAAACACTGCCTTTGTTGCCCTTTCATCTAGCTTACCTCTTATTTGTGATGGTACATGGACATAAGCTAAACAACCAAAAACCTTGCAATGTCCAAGACTAGGTTTTCTTCCATGCCATGCTTCATAAGGAGTCATACCTTGAAGTGATTTGGATGGTAGTCTATTGACAAGGTACACAGCAGTTGAAATAACTTTTGCCCATAGATAATGTGGCAACTTCTTCTCTTCAAGCATTGTTCAGGCTGATCCAACCAATATCTTGTTTCTCCTCTCTGCAATTCCATTTAGTTGAGGAGAGTACCTAGTAGTCACTTCCCTTTTGATACCTTTGTCTTGCAAGAACTCATCAAAATCTTTGGAGAAGTATTCTCCCCCTCCATCAGATCTGAGCTTCTTTAGTGGTCTACCTGTATGATTCTCCACATGTGCAAGATACTTCTTGAAGCAATCAAGCACTTCATTCTTACTCTTGATAAAGTATAGAATAGTCCATCTACTATGGTCATCAATAAATGAGACATAATACCTTGATCCTACCAATGAAGGTTCTTGACTTGGTCCCCATACATCTGTATGTACTAAGTCCAATCAGTTGTTGTGGATGTAGCCTTTGTGGTTGAATGGTTGTCTTTGTGCCTTCCCAATCTGACATGCATCACACCTGTTGATCATGTGTTGCTTTGATATGTTTGGTAGTCCTAGAACACTTTGATCCCTGCATATATCCTTCAAGGTTCTTTCATTCACATGAGCAAGTCTCTTATGCCACACTTCAAGCTTACTTAGGGTTTGAGACCCAAAGTTGAATAGAGCTATGTTCCTGGTTGCTCCTACTTCAAAAGTAAAGAGCCTACCATGCTTCTCACCTCGGGCTATCTTTTTGAAGCCTTGACATGGATCTTCCACAAAAGCTCCATGTTGGGGGAACCTAACTTGCAAGCCTTTTTCAACTATTTGGCCTATACTTATTAGGTTTTTAGTGATAGTGGGTACATAGAGAACCTTACTCAGAATGTTTGTCCTGCCATTGGAAGCTTTGACATTACCAATCTTCTCCACATTGTGCTTCGTGTCATCCCCTGTTTGCACTTCATGTCTATGCTTTGGACTTTCCAAATCAAATAGAAGAGCAATGTTTCCTACAACATGACTCGAACATCCTGAATCTATGTAGAACAAATGATCATCTTCTTTACCTTCTTTGTGGCTTAGATTCATAAGAAGCAATGAGTTTTCATGTGGTTAGTCTTTTGAGTAATTGTTGTAGTCCCTTCTATTATAGCTTCTATTGTTATTGTTGAAGTTGTGTCCACATCTGCCTCTATTGCTGCCATATCCACCTCTTCCACTTCCTTTTTGGGTCTTCCCATTGAACCACCAATTCTGAGTGGTGTGGTTGGTCTTATCGCATATGGCAAAAGATTGAACATTCTGACCTTCGGCTTTGTCTTGCTTTGGTCCTTTCTTCTTCCCTTTCCACTTGCTCTTGCTTGCAAAGTTGGCTTGGGAAGTTTCTTCTTCATCTTCTTCCTTCTTCTTGCCTTTCTGCTTCTTATCCTTCTTATCTGCATATAGAGCACTAGTTGAATTACCATGATAAGAGTTACCTTCCTTTATGCTATTGTTGGCTTCTTGATTGAAGAGTTTTCCAAGAAAGATGTTGAAGTCTGGAGTTTGCACATCCATGATGAGATCATAAGCCGTCGTGAAGGATTGCCATTGCTTATCGCTTCAAATGCCGTTGAGAATTTGCCTCATGATGACATCTTCTTCAATCAGCTCTCCAATGGATGCTAACTGATCTGCAACCTCCTTCACCTTGGTAACAAACTCTGTGATGGTTTGTTTAGGTGTCTTCTTCATTTGGTTGACCTCGTTCCAAAGATGATTCTTTCCACTTAAAGAACTTGGCGAAGCTTGTATAAGTAGAAAAATGCGTTTCGAAGCGATGAAGTTTGGTCTAGCCAACCAGCACAAGACCAGCCCTTGAGCTTATGGAGACTCAAATAGACCTTCTAAGCATGTGATAAGTGCAAAGAAACACACTATGTACTTTGGAGCATCAAGGAGAACGAGTCAATACAAAACAGATAGGTTCGCGGGTCAACTATGTTGGAGCAAGTCTATGACAAGCCTAAGTATTGGCTTGAGTCTCACAAAGTCTTAGAAGAAGCTTTAAAAAGAAGACTATGTAAAGTTCACTTGTGAACTACCTCTTGTAACTTTTGAAGAGTTTAGTTAATGTAAAAGTAAGAGAATCTTAAGTGGTTGAGTCCACTTGATGAGGAATGGAAAGAGGAGCCACGAATTCGTGATTTGTGGTAGGTAGAGAATCAAATCAATCATTGATTAATTGGAGAGTGATTGAGGGAAGTTAGCCTCCCAAACTCAACTATAAATAGATGGCAGTTTTAGTCGTGGTTAGAGAGACCTATGTGAAGACCTCCAAGAGCTGAGCTTTATGCCATATCAAGGTGTGATTACAAGGCACACATATGTATCAGTAAGTCATTGTATTGTACAAGAAATATACTTTCATTTTCATGATTATTTGGTTTCATCTTTCCATGTTCTTGTGAAGTGTACTACTCACTACCATTACTCTCAGTTTTCTCAGTCAGCTTGCAGAGATTTTTTCTCTGAGCTTGGTGCATCATTTTCAGTGATTTAACTTGGTAAAGTTATCTCTATAAGTCTACTATATGCTCATAAATTTTCATGTCATTTGGATCTTGCAATCTTCAGTTATGTTCATTTGAAGTCAACAGGGTCTGTTCATCTTCACCTCTCTGTCAGGTACACTCATCTTGTCAGAGGTGTTTCTCAGTGGTTACTTATCCAAATTCAAAGATTTAAAGCTTGTTGGATTGCGCTTATTGTCTAGTATAACCATACAAATTTTCATAATCATTGGATTTCTACATTTTGATTTATGGTGATTTTTCTGCTCACTGGTCTATTTCTGTAGCAGCCCGTGAAAATCGGGATGATGTCATCACTTGTTAAAACTCATTCTCAGTGTGTGCTTTGTTATTTTTGATGAGATTACTCTTGAAAGTTAGCTCTTTAAGCTAACTAGACTTCCCCAAGAGGAATTAAGCTAATTGCTGCTGTGCTCAGAGAAGTATGTAAAACACTGGAGAGGTGTATGAACCAAGAATAGCAAGTTTTCACCTCTCAGCTAACTCCAACTTATCTGTTTTGATCTATCTTTTTGAGAGTGATCTTCCTAGGTACATAGGGTGTCTAATACATCCATTGGCAAGCTAAAAGGGCCCACCATCTACTCCTGGAGTTCATTTGGCTGGTGTAGTTCAAGGATTTTGCAACACCTCTTCATCTTCAAACACATACTTATCCATCTCTTCACAGTGGTATCAGAGCAAGGTTGGACAACATGGCAGATGGATTTCCTTCATCAATTGACAAATTGGACAGAGGTAACTACTCAGCTTGGTCATTAAGGATGGAATCTTATCTCCAAGGTAGAAGTTTATATGGTTATGTGGCTGGAGATGAAGTTATGCCAAGTTTCAGGAACAAAAGTCAACCAACACAAGAAGAGCAAGAAAGATTGAGCACATGGTGCTCCAAGGATGCACTTGCAAGGTCTTATCTCCTCAACTCTATCTTAGATTTTTTGTTGCCTCACATTAGAAGTTGTAAGACATCTCAGGAAGTGTGGGATGCACTTGAAGCTTTCTTTTCTTCAAGTACCAAAGCTAGGAAGCATCAACTATGGCTGGATTTCACAACTCTCAAGAAGGCTCCCAAACAAAATGTGACTGATTTTGTCACAAAGCTGAAGGACATAGCGGATCAGTTGGGAAGCATTGGAGAGGTAATAGATGAAGAGCAAATTGTAAGGCAGGTCATCAATGGCTTGAAGGCAGATGATAAGTGGGAAGCATTCACCATAGCTATGGATTTGTACATGGACATGCATGTACGTGATTTCAACACACTCATTGGACAACTACTTACTCAAGAGGCAAAGCTTATCAAAAATGGAGAAAGCTCTAAAGGTAATCAATCTTCAGCTTTATACACGGATAAAAGCAAGTCTAAAGATAACAAAGGAAAGGCAAAGAAAGTGGATGATGAAGCAGGTACATATCAAGCTAACTATGCAGGTAGAGGAAGACATGGCAGAGGTAGAGGAAGAGGAGGTAGACAAGGCAGGGGGAGATCCCAAGACTCCAACTCATGTTCTATTTGTGGATTAACTAATCATACAACTGAAAATTGCTTTAGGAATTCCAGGAATCAAAGAGGCAGAGGTTACAATAGAGGAAGTTATGGCTACTCAAGAGGAAGGTTCAACAACTACCATGGCAACTACAACAACTACAATCATTCAAACTATCAAGGACGCTACAAAGGAAGGAGAGACTACAATAACTACACAGAAGACTCAAACAAAGAGGATTCATTATTGATCATGAACATGGCTATGCCACAAGGTAAATCTGATGAGCATGTTTTCTACATAGATTCAGGTTGTTCAAATCATGTGGCAGGAAATGTGGCACTCCTATCAGATTTAGAAGATCCAAAGAGTAAGCATGAGGTACAAACAGGAGATGATACAAAACATCCTATGGAGAAAATAGGCAACGTCAAAGCACCTGATGGAAACATCAACCTACTCAGTAAGGTACTCTATGTCCCTACCATTACAAAGAATTTGATAAGTGTTGGGTAGATAGTAGAGAAAGGGTTGTAAGTCAGGTTCACAAAAGCAGGAGCATTTGTTGAAGATCCAAGTCAAGGATTCAGAAGAATTGCAAAAGGTGAAAAGACAGGTAGATTGTTCACATTTGAATTACAGGACACTAGAAACATTGCTCTCTTTAATTATGGTAGTCAGACACTCACAGAATTGGAAGTATGGCACAAAAGGTTAGCACATATTGGTGAAAGGTCATTAAAGCAAATCTGCAGGGACCAAAGTGTACTTGGACTTCCTAATTTGTCAAAACAACATATGATTTATAAGTGCAGTGCATGTCAATTTGGAAAGTCTCACAGGTTACCATTCATGAAGAAAGGTTATATGCATGGAGATCTCTTGGAGTTGGTTCATACAGATGTATGGGGACCTAGCAAGGAAGCTTCAATATCTGGATCAAGGTATTATGTTTCCTTTATTGATGATTGCAGCAGATGGATTATCCTATTCTTTATGAAACACAAAGATGAAGTTTTTTCATGTTTCAAAAGATATTTGGCTCTTGTGGAGAATCAAACAGGTAAATCACTAAAAAGGCTAAGGTCAGATGGAGGGGGAGAATATTTCTCCCATGAGTTTGATTCTTTTCTTCAAGAAAGAGGAATCAAAAGAGAGGTAACTACAAGGTACACTCCTGAGCAAAATGGAGTGGCAGAAAGGAGGAATAGGACGATTGTTGAAGCTGCAAGGTCTATGTTAAATGAAAAGCATTTACCTAATTACTTATGGGCTGAGGCTGTATCTACAGCCACTTACTTGATTAACAGGTTGCCTTCAAAATCCCTTGATGGGATGACTCCATATGAGGCTTGGAATGGAAGAAGACCAAGCTTAGATCATTGTAAAATTTTTGGATGTATTGCTTTTGCTCATGTTCCTTCACAGGTTAGAGGCAAGATGGATCCAAAGGTAGAAAGGTGTGTATTTATTGGATATGACAACAATCAAAAGGGCTACAGGTTATAGAACCCTACCAACAAAGGATTCTTGGTAAGCAGAGATGTAGTTTTTGATGAGAACAATTCATGGTATGAAGATTCATGCAGGAAGATCAATTTACCATATGATCTTGAAGAAGATTTTCCAAAGCTTGGTAGAGAACAATCAAAGATTGAAGAACAAGACACCACAGAGGATGATGAAGAATCTCACATGGAAAAGATCAAAGCATGGAAGTCTAAAGGTAAAGCAAAATTGCAGGAACTTGGACATGAAGCAGAATCATCACATCATGGCCTAAGAAGATCTATGAGGGAAAAGAAAAAACCAGAAAGGTATGGGTTTGACACCTCATTAGTAACTAAACATTCTATCTACATAGAACAGGACATAAACCAAGAGGAGCCATCATCATTTGAAGAGGCCAAAGCAAAAACAGAATGGAAGCATGCAATGAAGGAAGAGATTGAAGCACTTGAGGAAAACAACACTTGGGATTTGGTGCCCAAGACTTCATCCATGAAGGTAATAGGCTCAAGATGGGTCTATAAACTCAAGAAGAATTCTGATGGTTCAATTAACAGGTATAAGGCAAGGCTTGTGGCTAAAGGCTTTGCACAAACTCAGGGAATTGATTATGAGGAGACTTTCTCTCCTGTGGCAAAGATGCCTACTATTAGGGTTTTGCTTAGTATTGCCTCTTCCAAGAATTGGAAGATACTTCAACTAGATGTAAAGAATGCATTCTTGAATGGTTGGATAACAGAAGAGGTATATATGGCACAACCGCCTGGTTTTGAGAATCAAGTTTATCCTGATTATGTGTGTAAACTTAACAAAGCATTGTATGGTCTCAAGCAAGCTCCAAGAGCTTGGAATTTCAGGCTTGTTTCATTCTTGCAAGACAAAGGCTTTCAACCAAGCAAGGCAAATCCTTCACTCTTTATTAAAAAGAGTAATTCCGAGGTCATCTATCTATGTGTATATGTAGATGATATTATATTGACAGGAAATAATGCAGATGGTATGAAGAAGATCAAAGATCAGATGAGAGAAGAGTTCAAGGTAAGTGATTTGGGTTCACTTACCTACTTCCTAGGTTTGGAAGTTGTCTACAAAGATCATGAATTGTTTCTCACTCAAAGGAAGTACATTAAGGACATGTTGGCAAAATTCAAGATGCAAGATTGTAAGATTGCAGGTACTCCAATGGAGGTCAATCACAAATTGAGCTCACATGAAGGTGAACTCATAGAGGACATCACATCATATCAAAGTCTAGTGGGTAGTCTCAACTATGCCACATTTACAAGAGTAGATATATGTTACAGTGTGAGTGTGCTAAGCCAATTTATGCACACACCAAGGAAACCACATATGGATGCTTCCAAAAGGATTCTCAAGTATCTCAAAGGAACCATAAATGAAGGACTTTATTATCCTTATGTATCTGATTTGGGTTTGAAGCTATTTTCTGATGCAGATTGGGCTGGCTCCAAGGAAGATAGAAGGAGCACTTCAGGATATCTTACCTTTGCAGGTTCAAAGCTTATTTCATGGTCATCCAAGAAGCAACCCACAGTTGCTCTCTCTTCTACTGAAGCTGAATATAGAGGTCTTGCCATAGCTACACAAGAAGCTATGTGGATGAAGACATTGTTCAAAGATCTTGGATTGGAGTTTGGAACTCCAACTATTTTTGGTGACAATATGAGTTCTATTCATTTGGCTGCTAATCCTATTTTTCATGCAAGGACTAAACATATTGAAGATCATTATCACTATGTACGAGAGAAGGTTCTAAGCAAAGAGATTCAAATATCATATGTGTCCACTCATCAACAATGTGCAGATATTCTAACCAAAGCATTGGATGGTACAAAGCTTTGCAAATTCAAGGCTATGATAGGTTTGCAGGTAATCTTGGAAGATTGAAGACCTCAAGCATACTTGGCTTGAGGGGGAGCTGTTGGAGCAAGTCTATGACAAGCCTAAGTATTGGCTTGAGTCTCACAAAGTCTTAGAAGAAGCTTTAAAAAGAAGACTATGTAAAGTTCACTTGTGAACTACCTCTTGTAACTTTTGAAGAGTTTACTTAATGTAAAAGTAAGAGAATCTTAAGTGGTTGAGTCCACTTGATCAAGAATGGAAAGAGGAGCCACGAATTCGTGATTTGTGGTAGCTAGAGAATCAAATCAATCATTGATTGATTGGAGAGTGATTGAGGGAAGTTAGCCTCCCAAACTCAACTATAAATAGATGGCAGTTTTAGTCGTGGTTAGAGAGACCTATGTGAAGACCTGCAAGAGCTGAGCTTTATGCCATATCAAGGTGTGATTACAAGGCACACATATGTATCAGTAAATCATTGTATTGTACAAGAAATATACTTTCATTTTCATGATTATTTGGTTTCATCTCTCCATGTTCTTGTGAAGTGTACTACTCACTACCATTACTCTCAGTTTTCTCAGTCAGCTTGTAGAGATGTTTTCTCTGAGCTTGGTGCATCATTTTCAGTGATTTAACTTGGTAAAGTTAGCTCTATAAGTCTACTATATGCTCATAAATTTTCATGTCATTTGGATGTTGCAATCTTCAGTTATGTTCATTTGAAGTCAACAGGGTCTGTTCATCTTCACCTCTCTGTCAGGTACCCGACTTTTTCACTCATCTTGTCAGAGATGTTTCTCAGTGGTTACTTATCAAAATTCAGCGATTTAAAGCTTGTTGGATTCAGCTTTCTGTCTAGTATAACCATACAAATTTTCATAATCATTGGATTTCTAAATTTTGAGTTATGGTGATTTTTCTGCTCACTGGTCTATTTCTATAGCAGCCCGTGAAAATCGGGATGATGTCATCACTTGTTAAAACTCATTCTCAGTGTGTGCTTTGTTATTTTTGATGAGATTACTCTTGAAAGTTAGCTCTTTAAGCTAACTAGACTTCCTTAAGAGGAATTAAGCTAATTGCTGCTGTGCTCAGAGAATTATGTAAAACACTGGAGAGGTGTATGAACCAAGAATAGCAAGTTTTCACCTCTGAGCTAACTCCAACTTATCTGTTTTGAACTATCTTTTTTAGAGTGATCTTCCAAGGTACATAGGGTGTCTAATACATCCATTGGCAAGCTAAAAGGGCCCACCATCTACTCCTGGAGTTCATTTGGCTGGTGTAGATCAAGGATTTTGCAACACCTCTTCATCTTCAAACACATACTTATCCATCTCTTCACAGTGGTATCAGAGCAAGGTTGGACAACATGGCAGATGGATTTCCTTCATCAATTGACAAATTGGACAGAGGTAACTACTTAGCTTGGTCATTAAGGATGGAAGCTTATCTCCAAGGTAGAAGTTTATATGGTTATGTGGCTGGAGATGAAGTTATGCCAAGTTTCAGGAACAAAAGTCAACCAACACAAGAAGAGCAAGAAAGATTGAGCACATGGTGCTCCAAGGATGCACTTGCAAGGTCTTATCTCCTCAACTCTATCTCACATTTTTTGTTGCCTCACAATAGAAGTTGTAAGACATCTCAGGAAGTGTGGGATGCACTTGAAGCTTTCTTTTCTTCAAGTACCAAAGCTAGGAAGCATCAACTATGGCTGGATTTCACAACTCTCAAGAAGGCTCCCAAACAAAATGTGACTGATTTTGTCACAAAGCTGAAGGACATAGCGGATCAGTTGGGAAGCATTGGAGAGGTAATAGATGAAGAGCAAATTGTAAGGCAGGTCATCAATGGCTTGAAGGCAGATGATAAGTGGGAAGCATTCACCACAGCTATGGATTTGTACATGGACATGCATGTACCTGATTTCAACACACTCATTGGACAACTACTTACTCAAGAGGCAAAGCTTATCAAAAATGGAGAAAGCTCTAAAGGTAATCAATCTTCAGCTTTATACACGGATAAAAGCAAGTCTAAAGATAACAAAGGAAAGGCAAACAAAGTGGATGATGAAGCAGGTACATATCAAGCTAACTATGCAGGTAGAGGAAGACATGGCAGAGGTAGAGGAAGAGGAGGTAGACAAGGCAAGGGGAGATCCCAAGACTCCAACTCATGTTCTATTTGTGGATTAACTAATCATACAACTGAAAATTGCTTTAGGAATTCCAGGAATAAAAGAGGCAGAGGTTACAATAGAGGAAGTTATGGCTACTCAAGAGGAAGGTTCAACAACTACCATGGCAACTACAACAACTACAATCATTCAAACTATCAAGGAGGCTACAAAGGAAGGAGAGACTACAATAACTACACAGAAGACTCAAACAAAGAGGATTAATTATTGATCATGAACATGGCTATGCCACAAGGTAAATCTGATGAGCATGTTTTCTACATAGATTCAGGTTGTTCAAATCATGTGGCAGGAAATGTGGCACTCCTATTAGATTTAGAAGATCCAAAGAGTAAGCATGAGGTACAAACAGGAGATGATACAAAACATCCTGTGGAGAAAATAGGCAATGTCAAAGCACCTGATGGAAACATCAACCTACTCAGTAAGGTACTCTATGTCCCTACCATTACAAAGAATTTGATAAGTGTTGGGTAGATAGTAGAGAAAGGGTTGCAAGTCAGGTTCACAAAAGCAAGAGCATTTGTTGAAGATCCAAGTCAAGGATTCAGAAGAATTTCAAAAGGTGAAAAGACAGGTAGATTGTTCACATTTGAATTACAGGACACTAGAAACATTGCTCTCTTTAATTATGGTAGTCAGACACTCACAGAATTGGAAGTATGGCACAAAAGGTTAGCACATATTGGTGAAAGGTCATTAAAGCAAATCTGCAGGGACCAAAGTGTACTTGGACTTCCTAATTTGTCAAAACAACATATGATTTATAAGTGCAGTGCATGTCAATTTGGAAAGTCTCACAAGTTACCATTCATGAAGAAAGGTTATATGCATGGAGATCTCTTGGAGTTGGTTCATACAGATGTATGGGGACCTAGCAAGGAAGCTTCAATATCTGGATCAAGTTATTATGTTTCCTTTATTGATGATTGCAGCAGATGGACTATCCTATTCTTTATGAAACACAAAGATGAAGTTTTTTCATGTTTCAAAAGATATTTGGCTCTTGTGGAGAATCAAACAGGTAAATCACTAAAAAGGCTAAGGTCAGATGGAGGGGGAGAATATTTCTCCCATGAGTTTGATTCTTTTCTTCAAGAAAGAGGAATCAAAAGAGAGGTAACTACAAGGTACACTCCTGAGCAAAATGGAGTGGCAGAAAGGAGGAATAGGACGATTGTTGAAGCTGCAAGGTCTATGTTAAATGAAAAGCATTTACCTAATTACTTATGGGCTGAGGCTGTATCTACAGCCACTTACTTGATTAACAGGTTGCCTTCAAAATCCCTTGATGGGATGACTCCATATGAGGCTTGGAATGGAAGAAGACCAAGCTTAGATCATTGTAAAATTTTTGGATGTATTGCTTTTGCTCATGTTCCTTCACAGGTTAGAGGCAAGATGGATCCAAAGGTAGAAAGGTGTGTATTTATTGGATATGACAACAATCAAAAGGGCTACAGGTTATAGAACCCTACCAACAAAGGATTCTTGGTAAGCAGAGATGTAGTTTTTGATGAGAACAATTCATGGTATGAAGATTCATGCAGGAAGAGAAATTTACCATATGATCTTGAAGAAGATTTTCCAAAGCTTGGTAGAGAACAATCAAAGATTGAAGAACAAGACACCTCAGAGGATGATGAAGAATCTCACATGGAAAAGATCAAAGCATGGAAGTCTAAAGGTAAAGCAAAATTGCAGGAACTTGGACATGAAGCAGAATCATCACATCATGGCCTAAGAAGATCTATGAGGGAAAAGAAAAAACCAGAAAGGTATGGGTTTGACACCTCATTAGTAACTAAACATTCTATCTACATAGCACAGGACATAAACCAAGAGGAGCCATCATCATTTGAAGAGGCCAAAGCAAAAACAGAATGGAAGCATGCAATGAAGGAAGAGATTGAAGCACTTGAGGAAAACAACACTTGGGATTTGGTGCCCAAGACTTCATCCATGAAGGTAATAGGCTCAAGATGGGTCTATAAACTCAAGAAGAATTCTGATGGTTCAATTAACAGGTATAAGGCAAGGCTTGTGGCTAAAGGCTTTGCACAAACTCAGGGAATTGGTTATAAGGAGACTTTCTCTCCTGTGGCAAAGATGCCTACTATTAGGGTTTTGCTTAGTATTGCCTCTTCCAAGAATTGGAAGATACTTCAACTAGATGTAAAGAATGCATTCTTGAATGGTTGGATAACAGAAGAGGTATATATGGCACAACCGCCTGGTTTTGAGAATCAAGTTTATCGTGATTATGTGTGTAAACTTAACAAAGCATTGTATGGTCTCAAGCAAGCTCCAAGAGCTTGGAATTTTAGGCTTGTTTCATTCTTGCAGGACAAAGGCTTTCAACCAAGCAAGGCAGATCCTTCACTCTTTATTAAAAAGAGTAATTCCGAGGTCATCTATCTATGTGTATATGTAGATGATATTATATTGACAGGAAATAATGCAGATGGTATGAAGAAGATCAAAGATCAGATGAGAGAAGAGTTCAAGATAAGTGATTTGGGTTCACTTACCTACTTCCTAGGTTTGGAAGTTGTCTACAAAGATCATGGTTTGTTTCTCACTCAAAGGAAGTACATTAAGGACATGTTGGCAAAATTCAAGATGCAAGATTGTAAGATTGCAGGTACTCCAATGGAGGTCAATCACAAATTGAGCTCACATGAAGGTGAACTCATAGAGGACATCACATCATATCAAAGTCTAGTGGGTAGTCTCAACTATGCCACATTGACAAGAGTAGATATATGTTACAGTGTGAGTGTGCTAAGCCAAATTATGCACACACCAAGGAAACCACATATGGATGCTACCAAAAGGATTCTCAAGTATCTCAAAGGAACCATAAATGAAGGACTTTATTATCCTTATGTATCTGATTTAGGTTTGAAGCTATTTTCTGATGCAGATTGGGCTGGCTCCAAGGAAGATAGAAGGAGCACTTCAGGTTATCTTACCTTTGCAGGTTCAAAGCTTATTTCATGGTCATCCAAGAAGCAACCCACAGTTGCTCTCTCTTCTACTGAAGCTGAATATAGAGGTCTTGCCATAGCTACACAAGAAGCTATGTGGATGAAGACATTGTTCAAAGATCTTGGATTGGAGTTTGGAACTCCAACTATTTTTGGTGACAATATGAGTTCTATTCATTTGGCTGCTAATCCTATTTTTCATGCAAGGACTAAGCATATTGAAGTTCATTATCACTATGTACGAGAGAAGGTTCTAAGCAAAGAGATTCAAATATCATATGTGTCCACTCATCAACAATGTGCAGATATTCTAACCAAAGCATTGGATGGTACAAAGCTTTGCAAATTCAAGGCTATGATAGGTTTGCAGGTAATCTTGGAAGATTGAAGACCTCAAGCATACTTGGCTTGAGGGGGAGCTATTGGAGCAAGTCGATGACAAGCCTAAGTATTGGCTTGAGTCTCACAAAGTCTTAGAAGAAGCTTTAAAAAGAAGACTAAGTAAAGTTCACTTGTGAACTACCTCTTGTAACTTTTGAAGAGTTTACTTAATGTAAAAGTAAGAGAATCTTAAGTGGTTGAGTCCACTTGATCAAGAATGGAAAGAGGAGCCACGAATTCGTGATTTGTGGTAGGTAGAGAATCAAATCAATCATTGATTGATTGGAGAGTGATTGAGGGAAGTTAGCCTCCCAAACTCAACTATAAATAGATGGCAGTTTTAGTCGTGGTTAGAGAGACCTATGTGAAGACCTCCAAGAGCTGAGCTTTATGCCATATCAAGGTGTGATTACAAGGCACACATATGTATCAGTAAGTCATTGTATTGTACAAGAAATATACTTTCATTTTCATGATTATTTGGTTTCATCTTTCCATGTTCTTGTGAAGTGTACTACTCACTACCATTACTCTCAGTTTTCTCAGTCAGCTTGTAGAGATGTTTTCTCTGAGCTTGGTGCTTCATTTTCAGTGATTTAACTTGGTAAAGATAGCTCTATAAGTCTACTATATGCTCATAAATTTTCATGTCATTTTGATGTTGCAATCTTCAGTTATGTTCATTTGAAGTCAACAGGGTCTGTTCATCTTCACCTCTCTGTCAGGTACCCGACTTTTTCACTCATCTTGTCAGAGGTGTTTCTCAGTGGTTACTTATCAAAATTCAGCGACTTAAAGCTTGTTGGATGCAGCTTACTGTCTAGTATAACCATACAAATTTTCATAATCATTGGATTTCTACATTTTGAGTTATGGTGATTTTTCTGCTCACTGGTCTATTTCTGTAGCAGCCCGTGAAAATCGGGATGATGTCATCACTTGTTAAAACTCATTCTCAGTGTGTGCTTTGTTATTTTTGATGAGATTACTCTTGAAAGTTAGCTCTTTAAGCTAACTAGACTTCCTTAAGAGGAATTAAGCTAATTGCTGCTGTGCTCAGAGAATTATGTAAAACACTGGAGAGGTGTATGAACCAAGAATAGCAAGTTTTCACCTCTGAGCTAACTCCAACTTATCTGTTTTGATCTATCTTTTTTAGAGTGATCTTCCAAGGTACATAGGGTGTCTAATACATCCATTGGCAAGCTAAAAGGGCCCACCATCTACTCCTGGAGTTCATTTGGCTGGTGTAGATCAAGGATTTTGCAACACCTCTTCATCTTCAAACACATACTTATCCATCTCTTCACAGTGGTATCAGAGGTATGTTGGACAACATGGCAGATGGATTTCCTTCATCAATTGACAAATTGGACAGAGGTAACTACTCAGCTTGGTCATTAAGGATGGAAGCTTATCTCCAAGGTAGAAGTTTATATGGTTATGTGGCTGGAGATGAAGTTATGCCAAGTTTCAGGAACAAACAATTGGAAGATACTTCAACTAGATGTAAAGAATGCATTCTTGAATGGTTGGATAACAGAAGAGGTATATATGGCACAACCGCCTGGTTTTGAGAATCAAGTTTATCCTGATTATGTGTGTAAACTTAACAAAGCATTGTATGGTCTCAAGCAAGCTCCAAGAGCTTGGAATTTCAGGCTTGTTTCATTCTTGCAGGACAAAGGCTTTCAACCAAGCAAGGCAGATCCTTCACTCTTTATTAAAAAGAGTAATTCCGAGGTCATCTATCTATGTGTATATGTAGATGATATTATATTGACAGGAAATAATGCAGATGGTATGAAGAAGATCAAAGATCAGATTAGAGAAGAGTTCAAGATAAGTGATTTGGGTTCACTTACCTACTTCCTAGGTTTGGAAGTTGTCTACAAAGATCATGGTTTGTTTCTCACTCAAAGGAAGTACATTAAGGACATGTTGGCAAAATTCAAGATGCAAGATTGTAAGATTGCAGGTACTCCAATGGAGGTCAATCACAAATTGAGCTCACATGAAGGTGAACTCATAGAGGACATCACATCATATCAAAGTCTAGTGGGTAGTCTCAACTATGCCACATTGACAAGAGTAGATATATGTTACAGTGTGAGTGTGCTAAGCCAATTTATGCACACACCAAGGAAACCACATATGGATGCTGCCAAAAGGATTCTCAAGTATCTCAAAGGAACCATAAATGAAGGACTTTATTATCCTTATGTATCTGATTTAGGTTTGAAGCTATTTTCTGATGCAGATTGGGCTGGCTCCAAGGAAGATAGAAGGAGCACTTCAGGTTATCTTACCTTTGCAGGTTCAAAGCTTATTTCATGGTCATCCAAGAAACAACCCACAGTTGCTCTCTCTTCTACTGAAGTTGAATATAGAGGTCTTGCCATAGCTACACAAGAAGCTATGTGGATGAAGACATTGTTCAAAGATCTTGGATTGGAGTTTGGAACTCCAACTATTTTTTGTGACAATATGAGTTCTATTCATTTGGCTGCTAATCCTATTTTTCATGCAAGGACTAAACATATTGAAGTTCATTATCACTATGTACGAGAGAAGGTTCTAAGCAAAGAGATTCAAATATCATATGTGTCCACTCATCAACAATGTGCAGATATTCTAACCAAAGCATTGGATGGTACAAAGCTTTGCAAATTCAAGGCTATGATAGGTTTGCAGGTAATCTTGGAAGATTGAAGACCTCAAGCATACTTGGCTTGAGGGGGAGCTGTTGGAGCAAGTCTATGACAAGCCTAAGTATTGGCTTGAGTCTCACAAAGTCTTAGAAGAAGCTTTAAAAAGAAGACTATGTAAAGTTCACTTGTGAACTACCTCTTGTAACTTTTGAAGAGTTTACTTAATGTAAAAGTAAGAGAATCTTAAGTGGTTGAGTCCACTTGATCAAGAATGGAAAGAGGAGACACGAATTCGTGATTTGTGGTAGGTAGAGAATCAAATCAATCATTGATTGATTGGAGAGTGATTGAGGGAAGTTAGCCTCCCAAACTCAACTATAAATAGATGGCAGTTTTAGTTGTGGTTAGAGAGACCTATGTGAAGACCTGCAAGAGCTGAGCTTTATGCCATATCAAGGTGTGATTACAAGGCACACATATGTATCAGTAAGTCATTGTATTGTACAAGAAATATACTTTCATTTTCATGATTATTTGGTTTCATCTTTCCATGTTCTTGTGAAGTGTACTACTCACTACCATTACTCTCAGTTTTCTCAGTCAGCTTGCAGAGATGTTTTCTCTGAGCTTGGTGCATCATTTTCAGTGATTTAACTTGGTGAAGTTAGCTCTATAAGTCTACTATATGCTCATAAATTTTCATGTCATTTGGATGTTGCAATCTTCAGTTATGTTCATTTGAAGTCAACAGGGTCTGTTCATCTTCACCTCTCTGTCAGGTACCCGACTTTTTCACTCATCTTGTCAGAGGTGTTTCTCAGTGGTTACTTATCAAAACTCAGAGATTTAAAGCTTGTTGGATTCAGCTTACTGTCTAGTATAACCATACAAATTTTCGTAATCATTGGATTTCTACATTTTGAGTTATGGTGATTTTTCTGCTCACTGGTCTATTTCTGTAGCAACCCGTGAAAGTCGGGATGATGTCATCACTTGTTAAAACTCATTCTCAGTGTGTGCTTTGTTATTTTTGATGAGATTACTCTTGAAAGTTAGCTCTTTAAGCTAACTAGACTTCCTTAAGAGGAATTAAGCTAATTGCTGCTGTGCTCAGAGAATTATGTAAAACACTAGAGAGGTGTATGAACCAAGAATAGCAAGTTTTCACCTCTGAGCTAACTCCAACTTATCTGTTTTGATCTATCTTTTTTAGAGTGATCTTCCAAGGTACATAGGGTGTCTAATACATCCATTGGCAAGCTAAAAGGGCCCACCATCTACTCCTGGAGTTCATTTGGCTGGTGTAGATCAAGGATTTTGCAACACCTCTTCATCTTCAAACACATATTTATCCATCTCTTCACAGTGGTATCAGAGCAAGGTTGGACAACATGGCAGATGGATTTCCTTCATCAATTGACAAATTGGACAGAGGTAACTACTCAGCTTGGTCATTAAGGATGGAAGCTTATCTCCAAGGTAGAAGTTTATATGGTTATGTGGCTGGAGATGAAGTTATGCCAAGTTTCAGGAACAAAAGTCAACCAACACAAGAAGAGCAAGAAAGATTGAGCACATGGTGCTCCAAGGATGCACTTGCAAGGTCTTATCTCCTCAACTCTATCTCAGATTTTTTGTTGCCTCACATTAGAAGTTGTAAGACATCTCAGGAAGTGTGGGATGCACTTGAAGCTTTCTTTTCTTCAAGTACCAAAGCTAGGAAGCATCAACTATGGCTGGATTTCACAACTCTCAAGAAGGCTCCCAAACAAAATGTGACTGATTTTGTCACAAAGCTGAAGGACATAGCGGATCAGTTGGGAA
Source organism: Ceratopteris richardii (assembly GCA_020310875.1). Classification (NCBI taxonomy): domain Eukaryota; kingdom Viridiplantae; phylum Streptophyta; class Polypodiopsida; order Polypodiales; family Pteridaceae; genus Ceratopteris; species Ceratopteris richardii. The sequence continues at coordinate 121,301,774 of CM035438.1, read as the reverse complement.
GCATTGGAGAGGTAATAGATGAAGAGCAAATTGTAAGGCAGGTCATCAATGGCTTGAAGGCAGATGATAAGTGGGAAGCATTCACCACAGCTATGGATTTGTACATGGACATGCATGTACCTGATTTCAACACACTCATTGGACAACTACTTACTCAAGAGGCAAAGCTTATCAAAAATGGAGAAAGCTCTAAAGGTAATCAATCTTCAGCTTTATACACGGATAAAAGCAAGTCTAAAGATAACAAAGGAAAGGCAAAGAAAGTGGATGATGAAGCAGGTACATATCAAGCTAACTATGCAGGTAGAGGGAGACATGGCAGAGGTAGAGGAAGAGGAGGTAGACAAGGCAGGGGGAGATCCCAAGACTCCAACTCATGTTCTATTTGTGGATTAACTAATCATACAACTGAAAATTGCTTTAGGAATTCCAGGAATCAAAGAGGCAGAGGTTACAATAGAGGAAGTTATGGCTACTCAAGAGGAAGGTTCAACAACTACCATGGCAACTACAACAACTACAATCATTCAAACTATCAAGGAGGCTACAAAGGAAGGAGAGACTACAATAACTACACAGAAGACTCAAACAAAGAGGATTCATTATTGATCATGAACTTTGCTATGCCACAAGGTAAATCTGATGAGCATGTTTTCTACATAGATTCAGGTTGTTCAAATCATGTGGCAGGAAATGTGGCACTCCTATCAGATTTAGAAGATCCAAAGAGTAAGCATGAGGTACAAACAGGAGATGATACAAAACATCCTGTGGAGAAAATAGGCAATGTCAAAGCACCTGATGGAAACATCAACCTACTCAGTAAGGTACTCTATGTCCCTACCATTACAAAGAATTTGATAAGTGTTGGGTACATAGTAGAGAAAGGGTTGCAAGTCAGGTTCACAAAAGCAAGAGCATTTGTTGAAGATCCAAGTCAAGGATTCAGAAGAATTTCAAAAGGTGAAAAGACAGGTAGATTGTTCACATTTGAATTACAGGACACTAGAAACATTGCTCTCTTTAATTATGGTAGTCAGACACTCACAGAATTGGAAGTATGGCACAAAAGGTTAGCACATATTGGTGAAAGGTCATTAAAGCAAATCTGCAGGGACCAAAGTGTACTTGGACTTCCTAATTTGTCAAAACAACATATGATTTATAAGTGCAGTGCATGTCAATTTGGAAAGTCTCACAAGTTACCATTCATGAAGAAAGGTTATATGCATGGAGATCTCTTGGAGTTGGTTCATACAGATGTATGGGGACCTAGCAAGGAAGCTTCAATATCTGGATCAAGTTATTATGTTTCCTTTATTGATGATTGCAGCAGATGGACTATCCTATTCTTTATGAAACACAAAGATGAAGTTTTTTCATGTTTCAAAAGATATTTGGCTCTTGTGGAGAATCAAACAGGTAAATCACTAAAAAGGCTAAGGTCAGATGGAGGGGGAGAATATTTCTCCCATGAGTTTGATTCTTTTCTTCAAGAAAGAGGAATCAAAAGAGAGGTAACTACAAGGTACACTCCTGAGCAAAATGGAGTGGCAGAAAGGAGGAATAGGACGATTGTTGAAGCTGCAAGGTCTATGTTAAATGAGAAGCATTTACCTAATTACTTATGGGCTGAGGCTGTATCTACAGCCACTTACTTGATTAACAGGTTGCCTTCAAAATCCCTTGATGGGATGACTCCATATGAGGCTTGGAATGGAAGAAGACCAAGCTTAGATAATTGTAAAATTTTTGGATGTATTGCTTTTGCTCATGTTCCTTCACAGGTTAGAGGCAAGATGGATCCAAAGGTAGAGAGGTGTGTATTTATTGGATATGACAACAATCAAAAGGGCTACAGGTTATAGAACCCTACCAACAAAGGATTCTTGGTAAGCAGAGATGTAGTTTTTGATGAGAACAATTCATGGTATGAAGATTCATGCAGGAAGATCAATTTACCATATGATCTTGAAGAAGATTTTCCAAAGCTTGGTAGAGAACAATCAAAGATTGAAGAACAAGACACCTCAGAGGATGATGAAGAATCTCACATGGAAAAGATCAAAGCATGGAAGTCTAAAGGTAAAGCAAAATTGCAGGAACTTGGACATGAAGCAGAATCATCACATCATGGCCTAAGAAGATCTATGAGGGAAAAGAAAAAACCAGAAAGGTATGGGTCTGACACCTCATTAGTAACTAAACATTCTATCTACATAGCACAGGACATAAACCAAGAGGAGCCATCATCATTTGAAGAGGCCAAAGCAAAAACAGAATGGAAGCATGCAATGAAGGAAGAGATTGAAGCACTTGAGGAAAACAACACTTGGGATTTGGTGCCCAAGACTTCATCCATGAAGGTAATAGGCTCAAGATGGGTCTATAAACTCAAGAAGAATTCTGATGGTTCAATTAACAGGTATAAGGCAAGGCTTGTGGCTAAAGGCTTTGCACAAACTCAGGGAATTGGTTATGAGGAGACTTTCTCTCCTGTGGCAAAGATGCCTACTATTAGGGTTTTGCTTAGTATTGCCTCTTCCAAGAATTGGAAGATACTTCAACTAGATGTAAAGAATGCATTCTTGAATGGTTGGATAACAGAAGAGGTATATATGGCACAACCGCCTGGTTTTGAGAATCAAGTTTATCCTGATTATGTGTGTAAACTTAACAAAGCATTGTATGGTCTCAAGCAAGCTCCAAGAGCTTGGAATTTCAGGCTTGTTTCATTCTTGCAGGACAAAGGCTTTCAACCAAGCAAGGCAGATCCTTCACTCTTTATTAAAAAGAGTAATTCCGAGGTCATCTATCTATGTGTATATGTAGATGATATTATATTGACAGGAAATAATGCAGATGGTATGAAGAAGATCAAAGATCAGATGAGAGAAGAGTTCAAGATAAGTGATTTGGGTTCACTTACCTACTTCCTAGGTTTGGAAGTTGTCTACAAAGATCATGGTTTGTTTCTCACTCAAAGGAAGTACATTAAGGACATGTTGGCAAAATTCAAGATGCAAGATTGTAAGATTGCAGGTACTCCAATGGAGGTCAATCACAAATTGAGCTCACATGAAGGTGAACTCATAGAGGACATCACATCATATCAAAGTCTAGTGGGTAGTCTCAACTATGCCACATTGACAAGAGTAGATATATGTTACAGTGTGAGTGTGCTAAGCCAAATTATGCACACACCAAGGAAACCACATATGGATGCTGCCAAAAGGATTCTCAAGTATCTCAAAGGAACCATAAATGAAGGACTTTATTATCCTTATGTATCTGATTTAGGTTTGAAGCTATTTTCTGATGCAGATTGGGCTGGCTCCAAGGAAGATAGAAGGAGCACTTCAGGTTATCTTACCTTTGCAGGTTCAAAGCTTATTTCATGGTCATCCAAGAAGAAACCCACAGTTGCTCTCTCTTCTACTGAAGCTGAATATAGAGGTCTTGCCATAGCTACACAAGAAGCTATGTGGATGAAGACATTGTTCAAAGATCTTGGATTGGAGTTTGGAACTCCAACTATTTTTGGTGACAATATGAGTTCTATTCATTTGGCTGCTAATCCTATTTTTCATGCAAGGACTAAACATATTGAAGTTCATTATCACTATGTACGAGAGAAGGTTCTAAGCAAAGAGATTCAAATATCATATGTGTCCACTCATCAACAATGTGCAGATATTCTAACCAAAGCATTGGATGGTACAAAGCTTTGCAAATTCAAGGCTATGATAGGTTTGCAGGTAATCTTGGAAGATTGAAGACCTCAAGCATACTTGGCTTGAGGGGGAGCTATTGGAGCAAGTCGATGACAAGCCTAAGTATTGGCTTGAGTCTCACAAAGTCTTAGAAGAAGCTTTAAAAAGAAGACTAAGTAAAGTTCACTTGTGAACTACCTCTTGTAACTTTTGAAGAGTTTACTTAATGTAAAAGTAAGAGAATCTTAAGTGGTTGAGTCCACTTGATCAAGAATGGAAAGAGGAGCCACGAATTCGTGATTTGTGGTAGGTAGAGAATCAAATCAATCATTGATTGATTGGAGAGTGATTGAGGGAAGTTAGCCTCCCAAACTCAACTATAAATAGATGGCAGTTTTAGTCGTGGTTAGAGAGACCTATGTGAAGACCTCCAAGAGCTGAGCTTTATGCCATATCAAGGTGTGATTACAAGGCACACATATGTATCAGTAAGTCATTGTATTGTACAAGAAATATACTTTCATTTTCATGATTATTTGGTTTCATCTTTCCATGTTCTTGTGAAGTGTACTACTCACTACCATTACTCTCAGTTTTCTCAGTCAGCTTGTAGAGATGTTTTCTCTGAGCTTGGTGCATCATTTTCAGTGATTTAACCTGGCAAAGTTAGCTCTATAAGTCTACTATATGCTCATAAATTTTCATATCATTTGGATGTTGCAATCTTCAGTTATGTTCATTTGAAGTCAACAGGGTATGTTCATCTTCACCTCTCTGTCAGGTACCCGACTTTTTCACTCATCTTGTCAGAGGTGTTTCTCAGTGGTTACTTATCAAAATTCAGCGATTTAAAGCTTGTTGGATTCAGCTTACTGTCTAGTATAACCATACAAATTTTCATAATCATTGGATTTCTACATTTTGAGTTATGGTGATTTTTCTGCTCACTGCTCTATTTCTGTAGCAGCCCGTGAAAATCGGGATGATGTCATCACTTGTTAAAACTCATTCTCAGTGTGTGCTTTGTTATTTTTGATGAGATTACTCTTGAAAGTTAGCTCTTTAAGCTAACTAGACTTCCTTAAGAGGAATTAAGCTAATTGCTGGTGTGCTCAGAGAATTATGTAAAACACTGGAGAGGTGTATGAACCAAGAATAGCAAGTTTTCACCTCTGAGCTAACTCCAACTTATCTGTTTTGATCTATCTTTTTTAGAGTGATCTTCCAAGGTACATAGGGTGTCTAATACATCCATTGGCAAGCTAAAAGGGCCCACCATCTACTCCTGGAGTTCATTTGGCTGGTGTAGATCAAGGATTTTGCAACACCTCTTCAACTTCAAACACATACTTATCCATCTCTTCACAGATGTATCAGAGGTATGTTGGACAACATGGCAGATGGATTTCCTTCATCAATTGACAAATTGGACAGAGGTAACTACTCAGCTTGGTCATTAAGGATGGAAGCTTATCTCCAAGGTAGAAGTTTATATGGTTATGTGGCTGGAGATGAAGTTATGCCAAGTTTCAGGAACAAACAATTGGAAGATACTTCAACTAGATGTAAAGAATGCATTCTTGAATGGTTGGATAACAGAAGAGGTATATATGGCACAACCGCCTGGTTTTGAGAATCAAGTTTATCCTGATTATGTGTGTAAACTTAACAAAGCATTGTATGGTCTCAAGCAAGCTCCAAGAGCTTGGAATTTCAGGCTTGTTTCATTCTTGCAGGACAAAGACTTTCAACCAAGCAAGGCAGATCCTTCACTATTTATTAAAAAGAGTAATTCCGAGGTCATCTATCTATGTGTATATGTAGATGATATTATATTGACAGGAAATAATGCAGATGGTATGAAGAAGATCAAAGATCAGATGAGAGAAGAGTTCAAGATAAGTGATTTGGGTTCACTTACCTACTTCCTAGGTTTGGAAGTTGTCTACAAAGATCATGGTTTGTTTCTCACTCAAAGGAAGTACATTAAGGACATGTTGGCAAAATTCAAGATGCAAGATTGTAAGATTGCAGGTACTCCAATGGAGGTCAATCACAAATTGAGCTCACATGAAGGTGAACTCATAGAGGACATCACATCATATCAAAGTCTAGTGGGTAGTCTCAACTATGCCACATTGACAAGAGTAGATATATGTTACAGTGTGAGTGTGCTAAGCCAATTTATGCACACACCAAGGAAACCACATATGGATGCTGCCAAAAGGATTCTCAAGTATCTCAAAGGAACCATAAATGGACTTTATTATCCTTATGTATCTGATTAAGTTTGAAGCTATTTTCTGATGCAGATTGGGCTGGCTCCAAGGAAGATAGAAGGAGCACTTCAGGTTATCTTACCTTTGCAGGTTCAAAGCTTATTTCATGGTCATCCAAGAAGCAACCCACAGTTGCTCTCTCTTCTACTGAAGCTGAATATAGAGGTCTTGCCATAGCTACACAAGAAGCTATGTGGATGAAGACATTGTTCAAAGATCTTGGATTGGAGTTTGGAACTTCAATTATTTTTTGTGACAATATGAGTTCTATTCATTTGGCTGCTAATCCTATTTTTCATGCAAGGACTAAACATATTGAAGTTCATTATCACTATGTACGAGAGAAGGTTCTAAGCAAAGAGATTCAAATATCATATGTGTCCACTCATCAACAATGTGCAGATATTCTAACCAAAGCATTGGATGGTACAAAGCTTTGCAAATTCAAGGCTATGATAGGTTTGCAGGTAATCTTGGAAGATTGAAGACCTCAAGCATACTTGGCTTGAGGGGGAGCTGTTGGAGCAAGTCTATGACAAGCCTAAGTATTGGCTTGAGTCTCACAAAGTCTTAGAAGAAGCTTTAAAAAGAAGACTATGTAAAGTTCACTTGTGAACTACCTCTTGTAACTTTTGAAGAGTTTACTTAATGTAAAAGTAAGAGAATCTTAAGTGGTTGAGTCCACTTGATCAAGAATGGAAAGAGGAGCCACGAATTCGTGATTTGTGGTAGGTAGAGAATCAAATCAATCATTGATTGATTGGAGAGTGATTGAGGGAAGTTAGCCTCCCAAACTCAACTATAAATAGATGGCAGTTTTAGTTGTGGTTAGAGAGACCTATGTGAAGACCTCCAAGAGCTGAGCTTTATGCCATATCAAGGTGTGATTACAAGGCACACATATGTATCAGTAAGTCATTGTATTGTACAAGAAATATACTTTCATTTTCATGATTATTTGGTTTCATCTTTCCATGTTCTTGTGAAGTGTACTACTCACTACCATTACTCTCAGTTTTCTCAGTCAGCTTCCAGAGATGTTTTCTCTGAGCTTGGTGCATCATTTTCAGTGATTTAACTTGGTGAAGTTAGCTCTATAAGTCTACTATATGCTCATAAATTTTCATGTCATTTGGATGTTGCAATCTTCAGTTATGTTCATTTGAAGTCAACAGGGTCTGTTCATCTTCACCTCTCTGTCAGGTACCCGACTTTTTCACTCATCTTGTCAGAGGTGTTTCTCAATGGTTACTTATCAAAACTCAGAGATTTAAAGCTTGTTGGATTCAGCTTACTGTCTAGTATAACCATACAAATTTTCGTAATCATTGGATTTCTACATTTTGAGTTATGGTGATTTTTCTGCTCAGTGGTCTATTTCTGTAGCAACCCGTGAAAGTCGGGATGATGTCATCACTTGTTAAAACTCATTCTCAGTGTGTGCTTTGTTATTTTTGATGAGATTACTCTTGAAAGTTAGCTCTTTAAGCTAACTAGACTTCCTTAAGAGGAATTAAGCTAATTGCTGCTGTGCTCAGAGAATTATGTAAAACACTAGAGAGGTGTATGAACCAAGAATAGCAAGTTTTCACCTCTGAGCTAACTCCAACTTATCTGTTTTGATCTATCTTTTTTAGAGTGATCTTCCAAGGTACATAGGGTGTCTAATACATCCATTGGCAAGCTAAAAGGGCCCACCATCTACTCCTGGAGTTCATTTGGTTGGTGTAGATCAAGGATTTTGCAACACCTCTTCATCTTCAAACACATATTTATCCATCTCTTCACAGTGGTATCAGAGCAAGGTTGGACAACATGGCAGATGGATTTCCTTCATCAATTGACAAATTGGACAGAGGTAACTACTCAGCTTGGTCATTAAGGATGGAAGCTTATCTCCAAGGTAGAAGTTTATATGGTTATGTGGCTGGAGATGAAGTTATGCCAAGTTTCAGGAACAAAAGTCAACCAACACAAGAAGAGCAAGAAAGATTGAGCACATGGTGCTCCAAGGATGCACTTGCAAGGTCTTATCTCCTCAACTCTATCTCAGATTTTTTGTTGCCTCACATTAGAAGTTGTAAGACATCTCAGGAAGTGTGGGATGCACTTGAAGCTTTCTTTTCTTCAAGTACCAAAGCTAGGAAGCATCAACTATGGCTGGATTTCACAACTCTCAAGAAGGCTCCCAAACAAAATGTGACTGATTTTGTCACAAAGCTGAAGGACATAGCGGATCAGTTGGGAAGCATTGGAGAGGTAATAGATGAAGAGCAAATTGTAAGGCAGGTCATCAATGGCTTGAAGGCAGATGATAAGTGGGAAGCATTCACCACAGCTATGGATTTGTACATGGACATGCATGTACCTGATTTCAACACACTCATTGGACAACTACTTACTCAAGAGGCAAAGCTTATCAAAAATGGAGAAAGCTCTAAAGGTAATCAATCTTCAGCTTTATACACGGATAAAAGCAAGTCTAAAGATAACAAAGGAAAGGCAAAGAAAGTGGATGATGAAGCAGGTACATATCAAGCTAACTATGCAGGTAGAGGGAGACATGGCAGAGGTAGAGGAAGAGGAGGTAGACAAGGCAGGGGGAGATCCCAAGACTCCAACTCATGTTCTATTTGTGGATTAACTAATCATACAACTGAAAATTGCTTTAGGAATTCCAGGAATCAAAGAGGCAGAGGTTACAATAGAGGAAGTTATGGCTACTCAAGAGGAAGGTTCAACAACTACCATGGCAACTACAACAACTACAATCATTCAAACTATCAAGGAGGCTACAAAGGAAGGAGAGACTACAATAACTACACAGAAGACTCAAACAAAGAGGATTCATTATTGATCATGAACATGGCTATGCCACAAGGTAAATCTGATGAGCATGTTTTCTACATAGATTCAGGTTGTTCAAATCATGTGGCAGGAAATGTGGCACTCCTATCAGATTTAGAAGATCCAAAGAGTAAGCATGAGGTACAAACAGGAGATGATACAAAACATCCTGTGGAGAAAATAGGCAATGTCAAAGCACCTGATGGAAACATCAACCTACTCAGTAAGGTACTCTATGTCCCTACCATTACAAAGAATTTGATAAGTGTTGGGTAGATAGTAGAGAAAGGGTTGCAAGTCAGGTTCACAAAAGCAGGAGCATTTGTTGAAGATCCAAGTCAAGGATTCAGAAGAATTTCAAAAGGTGAAAAGACATGTAGATTGTTCACATTTGAATTACAGGACACTAGAAACATTGCTCTCTTTAATTATGGTAGTCAGACACTCACAGAATTGGAAGTATGGCACAAAAGGTTAGCACATATTGGTGAAAGGTCATTAAAGCAAATCTGCAGGGACCAAAGTGTACTTGGACTTCCTAATTTGTCAAAACAACATATGATTTATAAGTGCAGTGCATGTCAATTTGGAAAGTCTCACAAGTTACCATTCATGAAGAAAGGTTATATGCATGGAGATCTCTTGGAGTTGGTTCATACAGATGTATGGGGACCTAGCAAGGAAGCTTCAATATCTGGATCAAGGTATTATGTTTCCTTTATTGATGATTGCAGCAGATGGACTATCCTATTCTTTATGAAACACAAAGATGAAGTTTTTTCATGTTTCAAAAGATATTTGGCTCTTATGGAGAATCAAACAGGTAAATCACTAAAAAGGCTAAGGTCAGATGGAGGGGGAGAATATTTCTCCCATGAGTTTGATTCTTTTCTTCAAGAAAGAGGAATCAAAAGAGAGGTAACTACAAGGTACACCCCTGAGCAAAATGGAGTGGCAGAAAGGAGGAATGGGACGATTGTTGAAGCTGCAAGGTCTATGTTAAATGAAAAGCATTTACCTAATTACTTATGGGCTGAGGCTGTATCTACAGCCACTTACTTGATTAACAGGTTGCCTTCAAAATCCCTTGATGGGATGACTCCATATGAGGCTTGGAATGGAAGAAGACCAAGCTTAGATCATTGTAAAATTTTTGGATGTATTGCTTTTGCTCATGTTCCTTCACAGGTTAGAGGCAAGATGGATCCAAAGGTAGAAAGGTGTGTATTTATTGGATATGACAACAATCAAAAGGGCTACAGGTTATAGAACCCTACCAACAAAGGATTCTTGGTAAGCAGAGATGTAGTTTTTGATGAGAACAATTCATGGTATGAAGATTCATGCAGGAAGATCAATTTACCATATGATCTTGAAGAAGATTTTCCAAAGCTTGGTAGAGAACAATCAAAGATTGAAGAACAAGACACCTCAGAGGATGATGAAGAATCTCACATGGAAAAGATCAAAGCATGGAAGTCTAAAGGTAAAGCAAAATTGCAGGAACTTGGACATGAAGCAGAATCATCACATCATGGCCTAAGAAGATCTATGAGGGAAAAGAAAAAACCAGAAAGGTATGGGTTTGACACCTCATTAGTAACTAAACATTCTATCTACATAGCACAGGACATAAACCAAGAGGAGCCATCATCATTTGAAGAGGCTATTGAAGCTCAAGATCAAGGACAAAGAATGGAAGTGCATCAAGGAGGTGGACACACAAGAAGAAGGAGCAAGTAGGGAGCTCCAAGAAGCACCTGTCAAATTTTCAGAAGAAATCCCTACAAAAATAGTGATTTTTATCACTAAAAACCATTGTAAATACCATTTTCCATTTTTGTAACTCCATTTTGTTCAAGCGAAGGAGTCCTCGAGCTTGAGGAGTTTTAGAACTACCATCCTACCAATTTTCATGATTTTTAGACTCCGTTTGAGCCCCCAAATAAGCCCTGGAACCTATTTTTTAACTAGGCCGGACACTAGGTCTGGACAGGGCCAAAACCACTCAAAAACTATAAAAAGGGCTGGAGAGCTCATTTTTGGGGGTTAGCTTGTTGTAGATTTCAGTTTTGTAAGAGAGCTCTTTGGTAATCGAAGCTTTCCATTGTTCCACTCTTTGCTCTTACCTTGTGCGCGTGTGTGTGTATGTGTGTGCATGCTTATGTGCTTTCACTCACGCACTTGTGCCATCACTTGCTCGCGGTCTTCATACCGGTCCTCACGTCTCCACGGATTGACATTTATGAGGTGTATCTCCTCACGGGTACTCACCATTGTGCTAGAGTGACACCAAATTTGGCGCCGTTGCCGGGGAGAGAGCTTGGAGGACGAGCGTGTGACGGTAAGACGTAGAGTAGCGACGTTGGAAGGTAAAAAAATCATCATTTTTAGTTCAGTTTTTGAATTTTCCTTCTTCTTCATCTTCACCATCATCACCATCTCCACCCACCTTCATTTTTTCCATTTTTCAGAGTACATTCACCTTTGTTTTTACTTGTGGTTGTGAGCAAGAAGCTTAGAGAGGGTGCAGAACAGAGGCGCTGAAGAAGTAGTACCAAAAACAACAAAAAATCTGAGTGAACAGCCGGACAAGACGAACCTGCACCAAGTATCGCGGAAGCTGCGCCAGAGATCGTGAGTGAGAAACCGGGCAAACTGGGGTTACACAGAGTAAGGGAAGGTGTTAAAGAAGATAGAGAGGCTCTCAAGGTGAGCAAACACCCATTTAATCTATAATTTCTCAGTAAATCAAGTGTGAAAGAGAAACGATCTGTGCGAAGTATCGTTTGGTACTGATAGAGGTGAAAAGGGGTGATTGGAGTGATACAAAGAGTGAGGAGAGGGGAGAAGGACTAGGAAAACAAGGGCATCAAAACAAAACTTAAAAAATCTTGCAAAAATCTTGGCAAAGGGTCAAGTATCGTTTTGCTCCAGTGGTCGAGTATCGCGATACCTGACAAGTATCGTGAATCTCCTGTGGTTGAGTATCGCGATATTTCCCTCCGATCGTGTATCGTTTCATACCGATCGCGATACTTGGCCAGCGATCGTTTTGTCCAGCGATCGTTTGTGAGAGATCGTTTGCCAAAGATCGTTTCATCAGCGATCGTTTCGCAAAGATCGTCGATCGAGTATCGTTTGGTTCAGCGATCGCGATACCTAGCAAGTATCGAGTATCGTTTTGAGTCAGCGATCGTTTGCCAGCGATCGTTTTGTCAAAGATCGTTTTGGTGTCACTCTAGCACAATGGTGAGTACCCGTGAGGAGATACACCTCATAAATGTCAATCCGTGGAGACGTGAGGACCGGTATGAAGACCGCGAGCAAGTGATGGCACAAGTGCGTGAGTGAAAGCACATAAGCATGCACACACATACACACACACGCGCACAAGGTAAGAGCAAAGAGTGGAACAATGGAAAGTTTCGATTACCAAAGAGCTCTCTTACAAAACTGAAATCTACAACAAGCTAACCCCCAAAAATGAGCTCTCCAGCCCTTTTTATAGTTTTTGAGTGGTTTTGGCCCTGTCCAGACCTAGTGTCCGGCCTAGTTAAAAAATAGGTTCCAGGGCTTATTTGGGGGCTCAAACGGAGTCTAAAAATCATGAAAATTGGTAGGATGGTAGTTCTAATACTCCTCAAGCTCGAGGACTCCTCGGCTTGAACAAAATGGAGTTACAAAAATGGAAAATGGTATTTACAATGGTTTTTAGTGATAAAAATCACTATTTTTGTAGGGATTTCTTCTGAAAATTTGACAGGTGCTTCTTGGAGCTCCCTACTTGCTCCTTCTTCTTGTGTGTCCACCTCCTTGATGCACTTCCATTCTTTGTCCTTGATCTTGAGCTTCAACAGAGGCCAAAGCAAAAACAGAATGGAAGCATGCAATGAAGGAAGAGATTGAAGCACTTGAGGAAAACAACACTTGGGATTTGGTGCCCAAGACTTCATCCATGAAGGTAATAGGCTCAAGATGGGTCTATAAACTCAAGAAGAATTCTGATGGTTCAATTAACAGGTATAAGGCAAGGCTTGTGGCTAAAGGCTTTGCACAAACTCAGGGAATTGATTATGAGGAGACTTTCTCTCCTGTGGCAAAGATGCCTACTATTAGGGTTTTGCTTAGTATTGCCTCTTCCAAGAATTGGAAGATACTTCAACTAGATGTAAAGAATGCATTCTTGAATGGTTGGATAACAGAAGAGGTATATATGGCACAACCGCCTGGTTTTGAGAATCAAGTTTATCCTAATTATGTGTGTAAACTTAACAAAGCATTGTATGGTCTCAAGCAAGCTCCAAGAGCTTGGAATTTCAGGCTTGTTTCATTCTTGCAGGACAAAGGCTTTCAACCAAGCAAGGCAGATCCTTCACTCTTTATTAAAAAGAGTAATTCCGAGGTCATCTATCTATGTGTATATGTAGATGATATTATATTGACAGGAAATAATGCAGGTGGTATGAAGAAGATCAAAGATCAGATGAGAGAAGAGTTCAAGATAAGTGATTTGGGTTCACTTACCTACTTCCTAGGTTTGGAAGTTGTCTACAAAGATCATGGTTTGTTTCTCACTCAAAGGAAGTACATTAAGGACATGTTGGCAAAATTCAAGATGCAAGATTGTAAGATTGCAGGTACTCCAATGGAGGTCAATCACAAATTGAGCTCACATGAAGGTGAACTCATAGAGGACATCACATCATATCAAAGTCTAGTGGGTAGTCTCAACTATGCCACATTGACAAGAGTAGATATATGTTACAGTGTGAGTGTGCTAAGCCAATTTATGCACACACCAAGGAAACCACATATGGATGCTGCCAAAAGGATTCTCAAGTATCTCAAAGGAACCATAAATGAAGGACTTTATTATCCTTATGTATCTGATTTAGGTTTGAAGCTATTTTCTGATGCAGATTGGGCTGGCTCCAAGGAAGATAGAAGGAGCACTTTATGTTATCTTACCTTTGCAGGTTCAAAGCTTATTTCATGGTCATCCAAGAAGCAACCCACAGTTGCTCTCCCTTCTACTGAAGCTGAATATAGAGGTCTTGCCATAGCTACACAAGAAGCTATGTGGATGAAGACATTGTTCAAAGATCTTGGATTGGAGTTTGGAACTCCAACTATTTTTGGTGACAATATGAGTTCTATTCATTTGGCTGCTAATCCTATTTTTCATGCAAGGACTAAACATATTGAAGTTCATTATCACTATGTACGAGAGAAGGTTCTAAGCAAAGAGATTCAAATATCATATGTGTCCACTCATCAACAATGTGCAGATATTCTAACCAAAGCATTGGATGGTACAAAGCTTTGCAAATTCAAGGCTATGATAGGTTTGCAGGTAATCTTGGAAGATTGAAGACCTCAAGCATACTTGGCTTGAGGGGGAGCTGTTGGAGCAAGTCTATGACAAGCCTAAGTATTGGCTTGAGTCTCACAAAGTCTTAGAAGAAGCTTTAAAAAGAAGACTATGTAAAGTTCACTTGTGAACTACCTCTTGTAACTTTTGAAGAGTTTACTTAATGTAAAAGTAAGAGAATCTTAAGTGGTTGAGTCCACTTGATCAAGAATGGAAAGAGGAGCCACGAATTCATGATTTGTGGTAGGTAGAGAATCAAATCAATCATTGATTGATTGGAGAGTGATTGAGGGAAGTTAGCCTCCCAAACTCAACTATAAATAGATGGCAGTTTTAGTCGTGGTTAGAGAGACCTATGTGAAGACCTCCAAGAGCTGAGCTTTATGCCATATCAAGGTGTGATTACAAGGCACACATATGTATCAGTAAGTCATTGTATTGTACAAGAAATATACTTTCATTTTCATGATTATTTGGTTTCATCTTTCCATGTTCTTGTGAAGTGTACTACTCACTACCATTACTCTCAGTTTTCTCAGTCAGCTTGCAGAGATGTTTTCTCTGAGCTTGGTGCATCATTTTCAGTGATTTAACTTGGTAAAGTTAGCTCTATAAGTCTACTATATGCTCATAAATTTTCATGTCATTTGGATGTTGCAATCTTCAGTTATGCTCATTTGAAGTCAACAGGGTCTGTTCATCTTCACCTCTCTGTCAGGTACCCGACTTTTTCACTCATCTTGTCAGAGGTGTTTCTCAGTGGTTACTTATCAAAATTCAGCGATTTAAAGCTTGTTGGATTCAGCTTACGGTCTAGTATAACCATACAAATTTTCATAATCATTGCATTTCTACATTTTGAGTTATGGTGATTTTTCTACTCACTAGTCTATTTCTGTAGCAGCCCGTGAAAATCGAGATGATGTCATCACTTGTTAAAACTCATTCTGAGTGTGTGCTTTGTTATTTTTGATGAGATTACTCTTGAAAGTTAGCTCTTTAAGCTAACTAGACTTCTTTAAGAGGAATTAAGCTAATTGCTGCTGTGCTCAGAGAATTATGTAAAACACTGGAGAGGTGTATGAACCAAGAATAGCAAGTTTTCACCTCTGAGCTAACTCCAACTTATCTGTTTTGATTTATCTTTTTGAGAGTGATCTTCCAAGGTACATAGGGTGTCTAATACATCCATTGGCAAGCTAAAAGGGCCCACCATCTACTCCTGGAGTTCATTTGGCTGGTGTAGATCAAGGATTTTGCAACACCTCTTCATCTTCAAACACAGACTTATCCATCTCTTCAAAAACTAGCTCAAAAAACTTACTATCTATGGAAGAGATAATGAACTTCAAATGCTCATAGCGACCAGCGTGATTACAATTAGAAGAAATCCTTTTATGGGAGTGATACACATAGGGTTGAGTGTATAGAAGGCACAAAAGTATAAGGAATAAGCAAAATATGCTATAGAAATGAATGTGACATTCACTAGTGGTACTTCCTATTTTTCAGGAATACGCAGAGATTGACCCCGAGATACAAAAACTCAAATTTCTCCAAATCTACTGAACCAAATCCTATGAGAATTTATAGGCATAAACTAGACAATAACATCTTTCCAATGAGCAATCTTACACTCAATTTGGAGCTCTAGAAAGAGAGAATCAGCCTCTGCAAGATTACTATTGGCGAAGAAGATGATGCAGAGAATTGAAGGAGCAAAACAATGATAGCCACAAGTGTATGTATATTGCTTCCATGTAATGTACAAGTGATTTCAAGTCTTTATATAGACTCTAGAAGGGTTCCACAACTTCTACAAGTGAAATTCGAATTCAAATGAAGGTGGGAATGGTTGTTCGAGGGAATCAATTCACTTTCCTACAACCTAGGAAAAGTGAAGATCTAGCTTAATCTACTTTTAGGTGATTGATTGCTTGATTGAATGCAAATTCAACCACCACAAATTCGTGGGATTTGGGCTCTATCTTTCTACTTTTACATGTGTAAATCTCAAGGCTTTTACAACGGTAAATGAACCATAAAAAATCTCTCAAAAAATACAATAAATGAGCATAAGAAAAAGAACTCTCCAACGGATATTCTTTCGACGCGATAGCCTTTGATGTAGATCAAATCCACCTCAAGCATAGTGTAAGCTTGATGTTCCAACAAAAAATTCCTCTACTCTCAAAAAAAAAATGTGCCCTAGTTAAATGCATAAGCACTTCTTTTGTTTGATCACAATGTTTTTTTATGTTCTTTTGAGCTTGTAAGGATGAAGGTTCACCCTTGCATTAGAGACTAGATACTCTTTCATCCTAGGCTCTTCTTACTTTGCAATTATGGTGGGTGCTCATGCCATGGGTTCTTATGCTTAAGATGAAGTATCCTCATGGCCCTTTTAAGGCCTTCCCTCTTTGACAAGTGAGTGGTGTGTGCCAAAACTTTGTATGCCCGACTTTGAAGATGTCTTTACAAGTGTTAGTTTATTCTCAAACAATGGTCTAGAATTAACCACTATTCAACACATGGACCCCAACATACTTCTATATTGTAATAAGAACATTTATTTACCTCTCTCAAGCATCAATTCATGGTGACCTCCAAGGTATTATCAACTACCCAATGCTTATGATGATTTAACACCACAATGCAAATCTTCCTTGGAAGGTGACTCTAATAGTCTATAGTGCCTAATTTTTAACCCCCGGATATTTTACGGACCCCTGGTATATCAACAATTCATCACCTCCTCCTCAATGGTATGATAACGAAAGGCCATTCTTTTACCATCAAAATACTAGCACAAAAAAGACATTTTAATACGCCTCATATTTATCACCATTTGTAGAATTGCAATTGCCGCTTTTGTATTTCAAGCTTGGTTTTACGTGCAAAAGCTGACTTCAATCACGTCATGAATCGCTCCGAGTGTGTATATATATATATATATATATATATATATATATATATATATATATATATATATATATATATATGTGTGTGTGTGTGTGTGTGCGTGCGCGCGCACGTGCGGGCGCGCACGCGTGCATGCGCATGTGTGTGTATGTAATATATGCGTAGATGTGTATATGTATGCATATATGTATACATGTGTGTATGCATATATGTGTGTATACATGTGTGTATGCATGCATGCATGCATATATCTATGTATGATTGCATGCATGTATGAATGCACATAAAGCTGAATATGCATGCACATAAATTAATATTCATATTCAGCTAATTTACATGTGTAACCATTAATATATGCATATTCAGCTAATGTACATGTGTAACCATTAATATGCATGCACATAAACTATGTATGCACATGTGTATGTATGTATGTATGTATGCATATACATACGTGCTCGTAAGATATGGTGTGATTGTGTCTCCTTTACATGCTTAGCTTTCGTGTCGGAGCTACCGTGATGTCTCCTTTACATGCCTGGTGTGATGGTGCTTGTGCTCGTGCTCATGAGCTAATCCGATGACCAAAATTCTGATTTGGGTGTGGATTACTACCCATGGATTGATAAATTAGGTGGAAATCTTGGTAAAGTTTTGGGACAAAGATCAAGGTGGGAGAGTATGAATCCTAAATGGGATCCTCAATTTATGATTGAGATAGACGTTTCTAAACCAATTAAAACTAGTTTAATGATTAAAGATTGTGATGGTATGCTTCTCCGTGAACAAAAATTTCTCTACAAAAACCTACCAGTTAAAACTAGTTTAATGATTAAAGAATTTGATGGTATGCTTCTCCATGAACAAAAATTCTCTATAAAAACCTACCCAATGCTTGTTTTAAATGTTATAAATAAGGGCACTTGATAAAAGACTACAATTTGATTAACCCTTATGTCTCTCATGGTGGTGCTGATGGTTCAAGGAGAAAGGATGATGCCCTAAAGAAGGATTTTGTTCATGAGGTTCCTCAGGCTAACCAATATGTTGGTAGAAAGAATGCCCCAAAACGATCTAAAAGGAGAAGAGATAAGCCATCTGATGCTTTTGATGTGCTTCTTGAAGAGGTCCATAATATTTTTGTCAAAACCATAGAGGAATTTGATAAAGAAAATACTCACCCTAGTACTATCAATTGTGAAGTAGCAGAGCCTCTACTGATAATTTGAGTTGTCCAAATAATGATTCTAGTGAGAACAATAGTGAATGGAAAGTTGTCACTAACAAAAAATTGGGGCACTGAGATGATAATTGTCTTGGTATTGAAAACAATGATGTCTCCTTTGCTAAAGAACTTAATAGGGCTGATAAAGAATAAATAAATAATATGTCACAAGAACATTGTCTAGAGGATGCCCTAATGTCCTACAACAAAGTGAATGAGATTGTTTCTCAAATTCAAGGTAAACCTAAAAGGAAGGAGGCCCTTAGGACCTTTGGTTCCCTCTTCAAGCCCACCAAGTCTAGTAGGAAGTAACTATTGGTTTTTGGTTTTGTCTTGTTTTCTTATGGATTCTCTTTATTTGTTATCTTGGAATACTAAAGGATTGTTTGATCCTATTCGAGAAAAAAGTATCCAATGCTGGTTGAGAGGTATGAGCTACCACCCTCACTTCTTATGATTGCAAGAAGTGAAAATTGGTAATTCTAAACTTTCTCCTCATCTTAAGCTTGTTTCCTCACATCATGACTGGTACTTCACTGATCACACTCAAGGTAAAGGAGGTGTTGTGATAGGTATTAAGTGTTCTATTCATCACTGTGTCAAAATAAAATTTAAAAGCAAGTATCATCAATGGGTTGCCATTCTTTTGGATCGTACTCCTTTTTACTATCTGCCCATAAACTTATCATCATGTCCTTTAGGAAAGGTTCTCCTATGTTCAAGGCTGGATGGCCTCATTTAGATGCTAGTTTGCTCCAGTTTCCTAGTGTTGTGAACAAGATTAAAGACACCATTACTTGGCACTTCTCCCAAGGTTTCTTCCCCTTTGAAATTTGGGAAGGTGTTGTCAAAGATATTCAAAATATCTTCACCTAGTGCAGGAACCTCACTATAAAAATAATATCTCAAAGAAGAGACAAAATCCTTGAGGCTCTAAAAGACTTGCATATTAACAAACCTTCTAAGGACCTTGTTGACATTCATTTAAGCTTAGATGTGAAAAATATCTCGAAGCTAATATGTCTCTTAATTCTTCAAAAGAGTTTCGGGTTGGGAAGCTGGATAGACCCCTCAAGTGTATGTATGCTTTGACGAATAACAAGGAAAATAAATACTCCATACCTTTGCTTTCTAAAAGAAATGGTGGGACTGCTATCAGCATGGAGTATAACTTACAAGAGGCATTGTGCTTCTTTATGGATGTTTTCTCTAGTTCTCTGAGGTGGGGGGAGGACATCTAGAGCTCTAGAGATTCTATTCCCTTAAAGAGGATGAAAATGATCCCTCTTAGCCTTGCCTCTTCATTGGACCTACCCCTCATTGCTTGTGAGATTAAAGAAACCATTGGTAAATTGAAACCCTATAAATCTCCTAGTATTGATGGGATTCCTAAGGAATTTTTTCTTGGAACTAAAAGATTTTTTTCTTGGCCCCCTTACTTCTCTTTACTATCCATATTAACATTGGAGTTATCAGGATTATTCATACAAAAGGTTCCAAAGAGAACATTAACAATTGGAGACCCATCACATGCCTTAACACTCTCTATAAGATTTTTTTTCCTCCACTTTAACTAGGAGACTGAGCCCCCTTATGGATAGAATCATTCTCCTTGAATGAAAATGTTTTATTAAAGGAAGATTTATCTTGGATGCTATCATCTCTATTTGAGAAGGTTTAGATTGTGCTAGTTAAATGTTCATTAAGTATGTAAGTATCCTGTTTGATTATGACTTTTCTAGGGTTTCCATGAATGGCTAGGTTTTTTCTCCTTTCAAACTTTGTAGATCCATTAGAGAGGGCTATCCCCTTGATCCCTTGCTTTTTGCCATTGCTAGTGATGATCTTGGGTTGTTGGTTAAGCACGAAATGGAAAAAGGTAATATCAAAGGTATTCACATCCCTAATACTGATACCCAACTTGGTCTTCACATGTTTGTTGATGATACGAGTATGTGTATTAATGCGGACCATAATTCTGCTACTTCCTTCTTACATTGCTTGAAAGT
The DNA here is from genome assembly GCA_020310875.1 of Ceratopteris richardii. Taxonomy (NCBI): domain Eukaryota; kingdom Viridiplantae; phylum Streptophyta; class Polypodiopsida; order Polypodiales; family Pteridaceae; genus Ceratopteris; species Ceratopteris richardii. Next base: position 121,281,405 of record CM035438.1, on the reverse strand, counting down.
GTTTTGTTTAGCTATTGGTTCCCAAATTAATCATAAAAAAGCTAGATTTCAAGCTTCTAGAAACATTACTCCTAATTTTTTTGCTAGTATTGGTTGCCATATTATGCAAGAACATGTTGTCTTAAGGCTTCTAGGTATCCCTATGGGTTTTAAAGTTACTCTCCAACAAAGATGGGATTGGATGATAGACAAATTTAGGAAAAAGGTTTTAAGTGGTATAATGTTTATTCTTTCTTGGCCCATAGGTCTTTTGTGCTTAAAAATTATTTACTCCCTTGTATCATATTTCCTATATTGTTGGATGCCTTCAAAAAAGAAGCTCTCTCAAGTCATTGTGCTTGCTAGAAGATTCCTTTGGGGAGGTAATGAACATTCTTATAAAGTTCCTAAAATTGCTTGGCACATCTGTTACTTACCGAAATAGGAAGGTGGTCTAGGTATTTTCAATTCCATCAATATGGGTGATAATCTCTCAGCAAAATGGATTGTCACGTGTTTAAAATCCAATGACATTTGGGCTTTTCTATTAAAAAGAAATGTTCATCTCTTTTATGTGAAGACTAAAAGTCTTGGGTTAATAACCATCTGTGGGATGTTTTTGTGACTCATAAGTAGTTTTTCCCTGCTGGAAGTTTATTTTCTTGGAGATTTTGGACATCAAGGATGAAGGTCAAGAGCCTTTATATACTTTACAAGGATTTTATCTATAATACTAACTTCTTTTTACAGGGGTCTTCTTGGCATGGATGGCTAGCCCTATGAAATAATCTATCAATCCATACAAGAGCACAAATGCTTCAAAAGATGGATCATAAATTGGGAGTGGTTTCTTCAAGGAGGTGAGCTTATTATTGATGAGTATTGTAGAAACCCAATACCATTGTCTTCTATTGTATACAAGTTATTCTAGACTACAAACAAATTTTGAAGCTGAAGATAATGTAGAGATAATCACATTGATTACACAAGATTGATCATCATATGTGGAAAAGATTCAAGAAAAATAAAGGTTCCATTATTAGTATTAGGAACAATATGAACAAAATATAGAAATACATATTTAACTCATTATGGCCTTTCCCTATCAACATAAAACACTCCATCTTGTAGTGTCTAATATTACACAATGGTGTGTGGTCTGGTAGCAAATCTGAAAAGTTTAAAGTCAATGATGGAAGTTTTACATTTTGTGGTAGGGAGATGATTTGCCCAATATGTGTTCATTATTGGCATGCCAATAAATTTTGGCATCTTTTGGATCCCGTTCTCAATCTTAAGGGTATCCGTCAGTTAGGAATAAAGGAGACCCTCATTATTTGTTGTAAAAAAACGGATTTAGTTCTTTGGAAAAGTCTAACAAGCCATATATTGTGGCATATTTGTCTTAGCAAGAATTGGTCTTGCTTTAAAAGCAGGAAAAATAACTTTATTATCCCCCTCAAGAAAATTTTGATTTCCACTAAGCAGCAAAGTCTATTGTCCATCAGAGAAGTCCTAGACTACACCTCTTTTGTGCACACATAATTGATCAATTGACAACCTCACAAGTGGAGAGAAGTTCTTCTATCCTTTTATTCTATGTATAGATTTATTATGGTATTCTACATTGATATCAAGTTGTAATGTTCCCCAATTCTACCCTCTTCCCTCTATTGTAATGCTCTCACAGACATTGGGTTGGAGTTCCCTATTATTTTTGTGGGATCTTGCCTACCTGCATAAGATGTTTATGCTTCCATTAATTTAATCTTCTTTTCTATTGTCTTAAAAAAAAAGAGAGGATTTTATGTAAGTGTCCATCCCTATCTTAGAATCTTTTGTTTTTAGAATCTTCCTTTCATGAGATATATGTTTTTAGAAGCTTGCTTTTAGCTGATTGGATAAAACAGACATTTGGTGCTTTTGCCACACTACTTTATTTCTTCTCTAAAAGTCACATGTCAATTATTTGAGTGAGTTTCTCATCGAGAAAAATAAGATGAAACCCAAGTGGGCCCTGCATGAAGGGGACAGGAGGGTTGTTAATCTCCTGTGTAACATTCTCTAGACCCGTAAGCTCTATCCTTCCTTTGTGGGATTCGGGGGTTCCCAATAGTCCCATTCACCCATAACTTGTTCTTTCTTTTTTTTAATCATAGTCCTAGAGAGTAGTCCAAGGCCGAACTTCCTTTTGAAAAAAAATATATATTTGAGTCAATTTGGTGGGCAAATGAAAGGGAAAGAAAGGATTGATGGGAAGTGAGTGAGTGAGAGAGGGAGGGGGAGAGAGAGAGAGAGAGAGAGAGAGAGAGAGAGAGAGAGAGAGAGAGAGAGAGTGGCAGAGAGAGAGAGAGATTTGGAAGGTAATAGTGACATCAAGTGAAGAAGGCTTAAAGATAGGATATGATGAGCTAAGACATAGCCATGGAGAAACATACAAATGAAGGAGAGGCAAGAAGGAAAAGTGGGTGGGGATTGAGGACAAGAAAATAGAAGGGGTGAGAGTAAGTCAAAGGGAAATGACTCGCTAGGGTGGCGGAGTCATTTCCGGTGTCAAGGTCGTGCCCTGGGCCTGTGCACAAGGCATCTGAACAGCTCCCCTCATTTTCTTTGAAGGAGGTCTTGGAGCTGATAGCCTTCACTGAAAATCTTGCACCCTATTCCAAATGAGTGCCCTTTGAATTGGCACATCATATGCCAAGCACCGATATACAATCCTGGTAAGTGCACAGCATCCATAGAGCACTGATTTCTGTTTCTTGTACCAACGTTGGTGTGCAAGATGGATTTGGTCGATGATCCAATGCGGCATGTTAATTGTCAGGTTGAAGGTGTCTGCTAAGTATAAACTGAACCAAATCGTCTTGGGGGGCATCGTGAATCTTTCTTGAGCTAGGAATGCAAAGTGTTGCATGCACATTCGGAGGTGAATGGCAGTAGTTGGTGTCATTGCCACCATATCCTTCAGCTTAGTTAAGTTCCTGTTCTTCATGTTGTCCAGGATCATTGTCTCCTTCTCCGTAGGAATGTGCATACCTCGCATTTCCAGGGCTTCCCTTACCAAATTGTTGGTCAATTTGAAGCGCTTCAATTCATTTCCTTGCATAAGAGAAGGAAGTACAAATGTGTTGAACCCTTTCTTCTCTTTGTTGGGAGTGAGGGTGCTAATCAAGTATGAACACCTCAGGAAGTCCGGCTTTGGTAACTGAGCTTTGAAGTAATCATACAATCTAGCCTTCTTCCATATTGATTGCAATCCCTCACTCTTATGAAGCCTCTCAAACTCTCGTGTAAAGAAGTGATACCGGCCCCAACGTCCGTTGAACTCTATCTCAACCTCCCGTAAATAGGTACCTTCTCCAAGGGTTCCTGCCACTTCACTGAACCAATGGGAGTTCTTGCTCACTGGAGATGTGTGCCCTTGGGGAGGATTCTGAATTGGTACGGCATGTAGTGCTCTCAATGCTTGTGGCCTTTCCTTCAACTCCTCCTAAATGGGGAGACTTTCAATGTCTACTATTTGAGCGCTGGTGCCTACCTGGGAGCTCGTTCCTGCATCCTCGACCATTTTGAGGAAAGTGGTCACTGGTTCTATGAGAATATACAAATGAGTGTTAACATTGCAAATGGACACAAAGTGGTCATGTGTCCCCGTTACAACATTAACATGAAGAACTGTGATGTACTTAGTTGGCTAGTTAGTGCTCATGTGGTTGTGATTGTGAAGTGTGGTTAGCAGATGTAGGGTTCCTATGTGCTAATTGGGGTGGTGGGGTGCAGTGTGGATACAGTTAGTAAGCGGAGGTGGCTTTACATTGGGATCAGGTGGTTTATTACAAGGTTTGGGCTGCCAAACACAGTGGGTGGCTTTCTTTGTTGATTTTGTGTAGACTCTGGAGGGCTTTATACGAATGTCCGCTTGTAAATGAGGCTTTTTAGGGACTCATTTACAAGTAATTCTGCTCATGCTCATGGACACATTTTTGTGTGTGTTGAATAAGAGTGGGTGTCAGCTGTTCAAGTGGGTGAATCATTTTGCATATGGTGTGGTTTATGTGTGGCTATTTGAGCCCGCAAGCAAGCCTTAGGCACCCAAATGAAGAAACATACAAATGAAGGAGAGGCAAGAAGGAAAAGGGGGGTGGGGATTGAGGACAAGAAAATGGACGGGTGAGAGGAAGACAAAGGGAAGTGACAATTCCAATTAAACCTCACTATTCAGGGCCTCCATTTTGCAATAGTCTTCTTTTTCTTTAACTTTTATGATTAGGTATTACTTGAATCCTATTTTTTCGACAAAATTCCTCAAGTTTCCACAAACTCCAAACTCGTCGAGGTACGCCGATGTTAATTTCTTCACACGGTCAATTTTCCATTATTCCAAGGGTTAAGGGAGTCCCAATCAATGTTTATGCTCTCCACATGTCAAGTGTTCTTTTTCATTTTCCTTATTTGGTGTGTTTTTACCATATGACACCCTTTTTGTAGAAAAAAAGGGAAAATAAAAGAAATAAATGAACAAATCTAATCTAATGATAAAAATCCCCCTTTCGTTTTTTTACCTAATTTCTTTTAGACTACCTTCATCACCTAGGTTATCATTGACACTGGTTCATTTTTGGATGCAATCTACCAATGAGGTGTGTTGCATGTAGAGAATATTTCCTTACTTTTCCATTTCTCAAGTTATCTAGGAGAAGTGCCATTAGTTTCTCATTAGAAGGTAGATATGTGCAGCTAGCAATGTATTTCTTGAATCTTCTAGCCGCTTCCCTCATTACCTCCCTAGGGTCTCGTTTAGAGTTCGTAATCTTTATCAAAGTTTCATATTTAACGCTTATTTATGCGAATTCATTGACACTCCTTCAAAAAAAAGCTCATGGGCTTCCCAAATTGGAGGAATCTTGACATCTTGACCTTGCTGTTTTCCCCGATCCCCGTCTTCCCGAAAGGCTCTAATCTGGTGTGCTCCCTTTGGAAGAGTTGGAATAAAGTCAAAAGCTTCACAAGAATAAGTGAAGACTGGAAGTGGGCTGCCGGTATCAGACAAAACGACTCTATCTGGTTTCCGATCCATGGCATCCGGAGTGTGGAATCTTGGAACATTCAAAACGCCAAGAAGCTATGGAACAAAGGCTTCAAAAAATGGAAACATCTCTGGAAACAAGACACCAACCGCTGGATCAACTTTGAGGATATTGACCCTAGCATCAACATTTCGCATGAAGAATGGAACACTTTGCAAAGCAGATTTCTCGCCTGGGACCGACACAAAGTTCGCCTTCTCATGGGACACGACATGCCGAGTTCGCTTGGTCTCAAATGGCACAATGGGAATAGTCTATCAAAAATCCCGAACATCAAAGAAACGATCGACTATCAGGTTAACCTCAACAAAAAGTGGTGCCTGTCATGGACGCGGCTTCGGTGGGACATGAAGTTCATGGCTATCTGGCACCCCCTCATAGAAATCAAAAAGTCTGTCCTCTTATGGCAAATTCTTCATCACGGAATCTGGACCAACCTTAAGGCTAGCAAAATTTGTGGGATCCCTCCCTGGTGCAAACGTTGCCATCGGTCTATCGAAGATGTTTCACACATCTTCTTTACCTGCCCCAACTCCAACAGACTCTGGCAGGTGGTTGGAAAGAGAATTAGACTTCAAAAACGTCTCAGTTGGTAGCAAGCCCTGCTGGGAGAAGCGATCGGCTGCTCCGTGACTCTCTGGAACGCCATCAGAGGGGAGGTTCTATGGAAAATCTGGCGGGAAAGATGTGCTTTCAACTTCGGTGACTCCCCCAAGGAGTGGTCAATTGAGAAATCGCTGTTCCTCCTTGGCAAAAGGATTGTCAACTGTAAAAAATCCCCCCCTTTAGGCATCATCAAGTACTCCTTTTGATCAATAACAAGCTTAAACCCAAGTGGGCCCCACATGAGGGTGATGAGAGGGTAATTAACCTTCTTTGTAATGTCATCTAAGCTCTGTAAAAGCTTCCCCTGCTTTGTGGGATTTGGGGGGTCCCGTGGGCACTAGTCCCCTTCTCTTGTACTTTTCTTTATTTAATTCAAGTCCGGGAGAGTAGGCTATTGCCGAACTTCCTTTACATTAAAAAAAAAAGCTCATCAATGTCTTGGATCTTTGCTTTCTTCCATGGTTCGAGCCATGCTATCCCAAATGCATGGTATGCATGAAAAGATCATCCACCTCCTCATCACTAATCATTTGGAAAATTGGACTCATTCACTTTTGCTATGCTCTCCTACCTTATTGATTTACATTTCTTTTACACTCGAGCTATCTAAAACAGTTTTGATCTCTAAAGGCTTAACTTGAATGGTGTTTGGATCCAACTTTTTGACCATCTTATGCCATAAATGTAATTTTTTGGACAGAAGTTATTCTATTATTAAGGTGCATTTCACTTGAGCGTTCTCCCTCTTTGCTCTTTTTCCCACCTCACTAGTTTTACTTGATTCCACAAATAATCGGTCCATTCATCTTCTACTTCAAGTATCATTGCGCTAATCCCTACCTCTTCATTAACTATTTCATCAACCACTTCAATAGAAGGTTCATTTGCCAAAGATTCAATTGAATCTAGCACAACTTGAGCCTAAATGGGATTTTCTATTGGTGCACTCTCTTTGTTAGGTTCTACCTTAGATAATTATAATTCTTGATCCATTACATATGTGAGAATAAATTTCTTAACCACAATAGTGTTTGTGCACTCCCTTAGTAGGCTAGCTTCATTTGAGCATCAAGGTAACATTGGTGGCATGTTTCCACATTCGGATCACTTTTCACCCGAGCTTTGTAGACATCATTTCTAGGCCTTCAAGGGGAGGATCAGCAAGTGCACTACCTTCTTTTTGTTTCATAGATGTCTTCTTGGGCTATGAGGCTTTATATTTCTCTTGTGAGACTTATGTCCGTGCATTGTTCAAAAGTTTTATTGCCTTGTTCAAAAGTTTCTATTGCTGTGATCAAAGATATTTTTCATGATTGCCTAGCTCAAAGATTTTATTGTGATTATCATGGTGGAATTTTTTGTGGTGATCATTTATCTCCGCCTAGTTTGTTGCTTTGTTATGTCCAAATTGGGTATCCATAGCACAAACTTGTGGATCAAGTTTATCTAAATATCTCCAACTAAATTTCTAACTTGATTTATCTATGTGCAACATTTGTGCATGAGCCTAACAAAATAGGTGGATCCTCTTAATTTAAAAAATTGTTTTTATATTTATATCCATAGTTAGCCCTATGCTTGATCTGAAAGGACCTTGAATCTTTCATAATCCCTACCCAAATCAATTTCCCTCAATCTTACTAGATGTACACATACATTGTATCTTTGGACTAGTGAAAAGGGTGGATTCCTTCCTTGGGATTCACATCCACTGATCCTATCAAAAGATCAAATATAAATAGAGGGAATCTTTTAATAATCCCTACCCAACCATTCTCATTAGAATGGTATAGGTGGATTAATTTCTAGTTTGTTAAGGGGATATAAAATCCTCTCTCTTAGAAGAGATTTTGAAGAAATTACTTAAAGTGGTTTTAATGTTTTTTCTAAACTTTACATAGTTTTGAGAGTCCATTTTATGTAACTAAAGTCCACAAAGATGAATCTAGCTTTTGAAGACTCTAATTGGTTGAAATATATTTTTATCTGTTCTTCCAAAAAGAGTAAGATCTTTATAACTTCCTTTCCCCATAATGAGAGTTCATAGTTTTGGAAAAAATCCTACTATATTTATAGGAATGGCATATTCCAACCAATTCTCCAAGCTTCATTTTGATACTTAATCTTTAAGATCTCAAACCATAGAGATATTTTGAAAATTCTCCACCTTTGTACTCTAGATTTGTTTAAGATGTACTATATTGACATCATAACTAGATCTTTCTTATTCTTCTCATTTATTTTTTGAATTGTATTATCAAAGCAAACCTGAAGTTCCAAAGGCGATCTTTTTGAACTTTCTTCTAGGCTTGGATTTTCCTTAGAAAATTTTTCTATTCCTTTGATTCAAATCATATCTTTGGATGAAACTTTAAAGATTCAGTCTTTATACTTTACTTTTAAAATCCCATGATTTAATTCTCTCTTTTTACTTCCGTGACATGATTATTGAAGAAATTCCTATTTCTAGACATTGCCTTCTTGATATTCTATTGGATCATGAGTCCCTTTTCCTTATGGCCATGAAGAAAAATTACCCAATAGGAATCAACTCCCACCATCCCATACCAGTGGATTATTCATCCAATTCACATAACTACATCTCTATATGTTTGTATTTCACCCTCTTTGCCATCGTTAATGCTCCCTAAACCATACCCTATTATTTATAGTAGCCAACTATGAGAGCAAGGTCTAAGTTTCTTGGTTACACCACAATTAGTTTCACTTAGTATTTAGGGATATTTAGTTAACAATTTAATGTGGTGTAATTGATTCAATCTTCAATTTACTTAGTTCTTTAGCCTTTACCTTTTTTAGCCAAATAATAAATAATAGTATGCCTTTCTTGATTAGATCCATTTTCCAAATACCATGCCTAGTACTTTATCCATGGTATTTATTTGGGGATCTAACTATTTGATTAAGCTTCAACAAAAAACCTTTTCATTTAGGCTTTTATTATTGGGGTGAAAAGCTTATGTTGTGATATCCCATGAAGCATCAAGTACCTTTAGGATATGCTTTTGGATTCCTTTTCACTATGCCCACATAAAGATTTTTCATCCTCAAAAACTACATGTGGGCATAGTGAAATTGGTACTCTTTCTACTACTCTTTTTTAAGTTTGAAAGAGTTTATTTATTTCTAACCTATTCATTGAGACCATCGATTAAAAGAACTATTTAGAGCTTTTTAGTTGTTTTCGTCCAAGCTTATTGAAGATGTACCCCCTAATTTAAAGCTTTGATTGTCCCATAAATCCAACATCCATACCACTAAATCCACTTTAATGGCAGTGTAAGTGTATATCTCCTATATATCATATGGTTTACATTTTGACTTAAGCATAGATCATTTTTACCTTGGAGTCAAAACTTCTTCTAGTATAATCAAGTGAGGGTTATACATGTTTTAACTCCATTGAAGATCAATTTTGGTGTTCATGTAAAACTAAATTTTTTAGCTTACCAAGTATCAATTGTACTTTCAACTTGAGAAGACATACTCTTAAAGATTGGCTCTTTAATTATTTCTTCTTTCAAATGTATTTTGGAAAAACGTTTTTATCTCATCTACTAATGGAGCTATATTTTATCAAATGAAGTAATATCTTTTGACATAATTAAGTATCTGAACATCAAGAGAATAATTTAATTGCCAATCTAATTTTTAACCTGAAAAAGATGGTAGAACCTCTTACCATGTGAAAAATAGTCCTTTTACTTATAGGGCATAGTAAATGGTACTTATGGCATCTTACATCCCTCTACTTTATCTCTTCTTCAAGCCTTCCATTTGTTTGGAAAATTTGTGAAAGCTTTGAATAGTTGATAGTTCCCACAAATAGAGAATTTCCTTGAAAAGAGGAATCAGTACTTCGAGAAAACAATATATTTAACATTTTTTCAATCATCGTTTGGAAGAATCTTAAAGAATAGCCCATTAACTTTAATCGTTTATTGATTCTTTATCTTATTCCCTATTTTCTCTTCTCTAAAGCTTGATAGTAATCACTCTAATTTACCAACTATTACATCATGCTTTACAAAGAGAAAAATCCAACCTATTACTTAATTCCTTGGCCTGGTTGATTAGGCATGACATGGTTTTTATGGTATTTGGTATTCCATAAGGGAGGCTTTCAGCTTAAGGTAACCCACTAATGTAGAACTATTTGGATTTTGTATAAGAATCCAAAAGTATAGGAATTGAATGGTAGTTTAGTATGGCCAATTGGATCTACTACCATTATTCCTCTATTATTTTAAAGTGCAATTTGAACTTAATCTTAAATAATTTATTATCCCCCTTATCCCATAAAAACATGCAATAAACTTCATTAATGTGCATACATAGTGTATGCCAAAAAATCATTCATATCTCCATTCAAAGGGGCATAGTGTGAATAAGGTTTAAAAACTGAATCTCTCATTAAAGCATGCAAAAGTTCCAGTTTGGAACTTTTTTTGTTCAAAAAATGTCCACATCATTTCCATAAGCATATACATGTGTGATCCAACAAATTAAGCCACAAGTATCTATTCATCCATTTTTGAATTCATATAATATGCACTAGACTCTCTTATATATAAGAGCTATAACCTTCTAATGTGTATTCTTAAGTTATATGGTTTGCAATGAAAAGAAAAAGGTGTAAAGAATCATCTAGAAATTAAGCTTTGTTCGTCCCTTTTCTTCGTTTGAGTGCTTCCACAGTGCTGATATAGACTTGGGCCATCCCACTTCTTCCATTCCTTCTTGGCACCTCCATACTTAATGGTGTGGCCCAATATGTGAATCAACTTCGAAAACTTGCATCTATTCTATGTATGCATAGCAAAAGATGCAATCTCTATGCATAGTTACTTTATGCCATGCACATGCTTTCTTTGCTCTTGGAAAAGAAAATTTCTAAAAAGAATCATGCTAATATGAATGCACATAATAGAATTTTGCACAGAATTTTCATTTTTGTATGAGAGTTTATGCACATAATGCATAAACCATCAATCCAATTATGCATGACGCCATGGAAATTAGGAAAGAAAATAATTAAGAGAATACTCTACTTACTCTCTAACCTTGGTCTTTCTTTCATCCATGTAAAGAACCTTTCTCCATGCATGTTGGGGATGTAAGGGTCATGTAACCTTACTCCTATATTCATATACATTTATCATTTATAGAGCATCACCTCAAGAAGATTGTTTTTTGGGTTTCAAGACTCCCTTTTATGTGCCTCTCCTCTCCTCCTCCTTCTTGCTCCTTTTGTTCAGCCCACCAAATCCCTTCATTCATATCAGAGTTTGTTGAAGGTTGGTGTGCAAGGAGCTTCATGGAAGCTTAGGGTACAAGGTGAATGTGTAGGTTAGCATTCTCATGATAGCACTTTGGTATTTCAATCATAACACAAGCTAGAGAGCTCGTATTGATGCAATTTAAAGTTATCTATGTAGCTAACATAGAGAGCTACAAATTCATGAAGGATTTATCTATGTAGAATCTGATTGGGAGTTTTAAACTGTCAAAATTAAAAAAAACTCAAAGTGATGTGGAAGTCAAATCTATAATCACTTGGATAACAATTCAGAATATTGGTTGTAACTTGAGATTTAGGGGTGAGATTGAAGTGATTCAAATTATTGTGTGTGGCTTTGAGAAGAAATCTACAACTTTGTGGAAGAACACATGTCCAAATTTAGAATTCTAAGTCACCAGAAAATGTAGAATACAGAGGAATAATGCTACAAGTGAAGATGAAAATGCTTGTATCTTGAGCTACAAACCTTCGATTGAGATGTCTTAAATGTCCTTGTGTAGTCAAGAGATTTTTCTTTAAGTTTTGTGAAGAGAAAAATTTAAGACTCATACGTTGTTAGCAGCAGCCAGAGGCATAGAAGACGTGGAAGCATGTAAAGACAGAGCAGGGAGTCAGTCAGATCTTTTTTCAAAAGAATTATGTTTTAAAAATACTGTTCAAAAACCTCCAATAGTGATTTTTATCACTATTGTAACATATGTAACATAGAAAAACCCTTTTCTTAATTTCTAGCTCCATTTTGTGCAAGCCGAGGAGTCCTGAGCTTGAGGAGCTTAGGTAGAATGAGCGTATCAATTTTGGTTATTTTTAGACACCGTTTACCCCTTCGAATAGCACTTAGGACCTATTTTTTAACTATGCCGGTCACTAGATGTGAAACCGGTCAAAACTAGTCTAGAATCTACAAAAAGAGCTAGAGAGCTCATTTTTGAGGTTGGTTAGTGTGAGCTTAGAGCTATTTTGAGCTTGTAAGAGTGTTCTTGAGTAATAGAGTTGATTTCTCACCTGCCATTGTGTCTTGCTTGTCTCTTCGTAGTGTGTGTGTATGTGTGTGTGCATCTCTATGCTTCTCACCTTCACTCTCACTTCATCTCACATTCACGATCTTCATATCACTCCTATCTCTTTCGCGGATTGACATTAAGGAGGTGGAGCTTCTTTACATGGTTCTCACCATTGTGCTAGAGCAACACCAAATTTGGTGTCGTTGCCGTGGATCGAGTCTGGGACGAATGTGTGATGGTAAGAGTATAGCAAGAAGTGGTGTTGGAAGGTAAAAATTTCAGTTTTTGTTGTTGTTTTTAGTTAGTTTTTAGTGTTTTTCACCTCCCCCACACTCCATATTCATCACTGCATCATCATCTCCAACTCCAAAAAAATAAAAAAATTCACCATATGCACCCATTCTCCTCATTTCCCCTCATTTGTGCATGTGCAAGAGAGAGAGTGAGCTTTTGTGCTTGTGTGTACTTGTGTGTTTTTGAGTTTTCTTGCAGGTACAGAGCTCCAGTGCATCAGGAAAGCTTGGAAAAGGTAAAAATTCACTTTCTGTCAAAAATCTGCCGAGTGTGTCAGACCATCACGATGGTCTGCAAAGTTCGGTAATTTTGGTAAGCGACCACACCACGAGGTAGGCAACACAAGCTTATGCACGAATCCACAGACGCATTTCAAAAATTCACACTTTGGTGGACCATCGCGATTGGCTCAGACCATCGCAATTGTGTCACACCATCGCGATTGGCTCACGCCATCGCGACGGCTCAGCCGGACCATCGCGACAGTCTCACGCCATCGCGACGGTTCACTTGAACCATCACGACGGTCTTTGACCATCGCGATGATCCCGTCGACCCCACACCATCGCGATTGGCCCATGCCATCACCTCGATAGTGCCACGTGGCAAGCTAGACCATCGCGATTGCTCACTAGCCACGCCATCACGACAAGACCCTTACACCATCGCGACAATTCAAAATTTGGACCATGGCAATTGGCTCACGCCATCGCATTTGTGACCATCGTGACGGTTCACTTCGGACCATCGCGATGGTTCACATTGACCGTTGACTGACTCCATCGCGATTGTTCACTCAATCGGACCATCGCGACGCCTCACCCCGACCATCGCGATTGCTCACAGTTAGACCATCGCGACCGTGCACTTTAGACCATCGCGACGGCTCGCACATCACGCCATCGCGACGGTTCGCCTGGACCATCGCGACGGTCCCAGACCATCGCGATCATCTCAGACCATCGCGATTGCCCACCCAAACACAAATTTTAGGGTTTGATTTTTTGACCAATTTTGGGACTATTTTTGGGAAATTTTTGGGTGATTAGACTCATAGGAGACCCCTTAGCTCATATTTGAAGAAAAACCTGTTTGTGAGTTTTTACCCCTGAGGGCCTGAACGCTCATATCTTTCTCATCCGAAGTCCTTTTTTGGAGCTTAATAGCTCGTTGATTTTTAGATAAGCTAATTTGAGGTTGACCATCTGTGGGACTAGGAAAGAAAGGGGGCTTTGGAAGAAAACTTTGGGCAAAAGGGAAAGGACTTAAAAGTGTATAAACTTAGGTGCTTGATCATCCATTGTGATATTGGTCTAATATTGGATTTTTCCAGGTCTAGCAAAGGTAATCAAGGGCAACCAAAGCAAGGCAATGAAGGACATAAAGCTTGGGAAGCGCGGCTTCTTGGGCATTAGAGCAACCAGAAAAGCTGACTCGAGGTTGGAAGATTACTCAACCCCCTCAGCCAATTTTTAGCTTAGGATAAACATTAGCATTGTGGATTCAAGATGATAGGAACGCCTCAAGTTCAAGAGAATTAAATCTATCAAGTTCAAGACTAAAGTAAAGGTGTGTGATACGAAAACCTAAAGGAAAGAACCTAAGTCTGACGGAACGAGAACTCAAAAGTACCACAGAAAGTCGAATTCATGATGCATACATCAAGACAAGAATCTAAAGAAAATTTAAAAAGAATCAAGAAAGTAATAACAAAGAATCATTGACGATCTGAGCGTGTACTGAGCGTGCAAGGAAGAAAATTCATGAACCTTAGATCGGGCAAACACATAGGTAAGTCAGACCGACGAAGCCTTAGATCATCAGAGGCAAGTGTAAGAACTACTGCACGATCATGGGCTCAACAGTTGAACACTAGTTATCCCTACGAGAGCTCAGATACCAGCGAATCAGAAATGGCATTTAGCACAGACAGACCAGAAGGAGGGTCAAATGTAGCATACTTAGAAAGACCAAAAGGACCCTATGGGACTCAATTGGAGTTTCTTCGAACCAATCGCTTAGGTGCCCGCATCTATGAGGATGGTTTGAGAAGACAAGTGGTGCAAATGCACAACCCTGATCAACCCATTGGATTGGAACGTCCAGTGGTGAAATTCGAGAGAGACGTGTACATAGACAAGGAAGGAACGATGTACATCTTAAGTACGCAGCCAAACAATACGAATGAGTTTGGTGTGATTCAGTTAGAGATGGAAGCAAGATCTCAAGGAAAAGAACCATCAGAAGAACCTAGAACACCTAGAGGGAAATCTGTACTGACACGGGTTGTTGTTGTAGTATGCCCTTGGGAGCCAAGACCCACACCACCTTGCATGGAAGCAAGAAGGAAGGCCCAAGAAAGACTCTCCTTTCATCCACCCCATTCTCCAACATGTTCAAGCCATTGGCCATCAGCCCGCAGCTATGCCACATGCTTGAAAATATGGAGCAATGGGAGTCAAGGATCCTAGTCACATATGTAAAATACAAGACAATTGCAACACTCTACTTACACACAAAGGAAAATGCTAGCATGCACACACACCTCACTCTCACACTCTCCAAGACTAAATACATATATGCACAAAGCCTTAAGAGAAAGGAGAGTTCTTCCATTGAAAGGATCTTACATGAGAGCACGACCAAAAGCCCCCCTTTACAAGAAATAAGCCTCTATTTATAGGCTAGACACATTCCCCCATGTGCTCTTTTTGACTAGTCAAAAAGGAGCACATGCCTAACTAACATATCTCAAAAAGATCTTGGGAAATATTCTTTCTAACAACCATATCTCCAAGAATACGTGCGTGGGGATTTTTCTACATATCTACCAAAAATGTGAGTATTTACAATGTTTCAAAAGCCTTACTTTTGGAGAAATATCAAAAAGTGTCTAAGAGGGAGTTCTCATGTGAAACTCTAGGTATATGCAAAAAAAGGGGTTCCTATGCAAAGAAAGGGGTTCCTATGCAAAGAAAGGGGTTCCTATGCACAAATAAAGATGTGTGCATGCCCTATACTCAACACCCTCCTCTCCCTAGACTTTGTCGTCCTCGACAAAGCTAAGATAAGGGGATCATACATAGCTGAACTGTTTTGAG
This sequence comes from Ceratopteris richardii, assembly GCA_020310875.1. Lineage (NCBI taxonomy): Eukaryota > Viridiplantae > Streptophyta > Polypodiopsida > Polypodiales > Pteridaceae > Ceratopteris > Ceratopteris richardii. Next base: position 121,266,011 of record CM035438.1, on the reverse strand, counting down.
TCTTCAAATCTTGAAATCTGCAGCCCTTCGAGTCTTCAAATTTGCAAGTTTTCAGTCTTCAGATCTTCAGTGTTGAACGACACAATCCCCCTAAGGGGCAGTCAGCCGAGCAACCGCTGGTGCCAGATATACAGCAATCCTTCTAAGCAAGTCTTTAGAGGACCTGAAAACTGCAAGTCCAAAAGCTCCATGTGCATACAACCATTGCAAACAAGACAGAGCATGTAGCATACAAAACACTTGAGAGCAGTCCTAGCATCAAAGTTGTACCAAGCTTCCCACAGGATGGCTGGGAAAGTGGACACAATCCCCAAAATAGGGCAGTCGCACACTGAAGTAGCTCAAGTCCAAAATCTAACAGAACACCCTGAGTAAGAAAGAGATTGACAGGGCACCACCAGCTTTGGCCTCCATCAAGCTTCCAGTGTGAGGACCCACTCTGAGAATCTGAGAAAAAACCATCTAGACACAACAAAGCATCCACATATAATGCAGATCATCTTCTCCAAGCGAGGGAAAAGGCAGCAGACATAATCCCCACTTTGGGCAGTCACACAAAAACCCAAAAACCCTGTGCCAACCAATATCTTCATATATAAACTCATGAAAATGTCATGCAGCATCCCTGCTAGCAGTCAGCAAACCTGGTGCTTTTGAAGCCATTAACCTACAAGATACTGACTGAAGACTATCAGTAGGCTCTGAAGCCCAGGAGCCACCACTATCCATTCCCTTTATGCACATGCTTGGCCTGCAAATGATATGCAGCAACCTCAAAAAGGCACATTAAAAATAAGAACAAGTAAAGCTCCAAAATAAGGATTTGGCTGATCCATCAGTATAGTGCCCTTGCACTCCAGCCTGTGCTGGTACCATTCACCAGAGGAGTTGTCTGAGCTGTAGTGGCTGAGTACCCAAGATTCTTCTGGGACTCTCAGGACATGGTCAGCAACCGCCTTATGTGGACGCATAGGTTATACAGACACCACAGCCAACACTATTTGAGGATGTGATCCCAGCAAAAGCACTGCCCTTTAGTACTTTATGGGTGATGGGGGCAGGTTTGGATGCCATCCTTCATATCTTTTCTTCGCTTGCATACCATCTTTCTCTGCCAAGAAATGCAAGTATAGCTTAGTTGGGCAGAGCAACCCCATCAGCTTGTTGAACCTAGTATCGGAGAGTTTTGGAGCAGGTCTGGCAGAGTAGAGACTTTGGCCAGGTCTATGAAGACCACATTAAATGGGCTTTCATCTTTTCTTCCAGCTGCATCTGAACCCTCTACTCCAGGGCATACTTGTTAGGCCTACTGAAGTGGATAGTCACTGAAGTTTCCAGTGCTGATGGATGTACAATCCAGGGTTTCCAAATAATTATGTCCGTCTGCATGCAGACTAGCCATACCATCAAGAATAAACTTGATATGCCACTTTTTCACATCTCAACAGGTAACACTAATTTCCCAAGATGGCTAGGAAAGTGGACACAGCCCTGGTAGTTTTCCTGATGTAGATATTTCCTCCAGCCACCCTTTGCAAGAGCAGCACATGCCTCACATATCTACTGAGAATTCTCCTTCCTCCAAGCCTTATCCTGTAAGTGATGTGCAGCAACCAAAGGAGTATTTAAAAACTAAGAGCAACAAAAACTGTCCCATTTAACTGTAGGAATATTTCTTCAATGAAACAACTGAAACACTGAAATTTGTTCATGGCAAACAATCTCTTCAGACCCTGCTCCCAGTAGCCCCTGAATAAGGATTAGTCGTCCAGTCCGGTCATCGAGGTTGGAGGGAATTCTACCAATATCAGCTCGCAATATTGCAACAACATTACCAATCCATAAGCAGCCTATAGTCAATTAGTTGAATGACATCAACTCTAGCTGAGGGAGATTAAATTCTTTGACCCAATACCCACATGAGGCCACTTCAAGCTCTTTAACATCAGGGTCTATCGAGAAGCACCTTTTGATGTGCCTCTTCTTTCTACGAAAGCTTCTCCAAAGCAGGCAGATATCATTTTAACTCTACCTGCATATGATCCATGCTCTCACACTTTAGGACATGAAGCTGCATCAGCATATGTATAATGTCATCCTTGCCAATATCTGCACTAGACCAGAGGGCCACATCTCTTGTATTAGATGCAGATTCTCCAAGTATTATGTTCCTTGTGAACACCTGTTACACGAACTCCACCAAATTCTTCTGAGCCTTGAGCAGGTTTGCCTTCATTCTTCTGTTCATGAGTATGAGTAATACAGCTTTGGAGTTCCTCCTTAGTATCTTCAGCTCTTGTTCACATCAAAGTAACCTGGACTGATGAGATTTTCGTTGCCTTGTCCCAAGTCTAGTGACATAAAAAATGTGTGTCTCAGAGCCTAGCATCAACACATGGAGTATTCACAGCCAATGCAGATGTTGCATTTGAAAAATATGACTTTGTTGAACCCATTCAGTCCAGCAATATTAGCAACCGAGGGTAGAGGTGTCCGATCCGAAGCTTCCATGCATGGTGCTGTATTTGGTTAGATGTGGACACCATTCATAAAGGGTTGTCTCAAAACCTCCACCTAAACCACACTCCATCAAATCTAAAATACAGAAGAAAAGCGTTGGAGCCAACAGTTATAAACATATCACATTAGAGGTGCAGCATACGGAGACATTTCATAGCTGATTTTAGCCAGTTGTGGGTATCAATCCCATTTTTATGGGAGACCATAAGAACTCAAATGGATGAGCATCTTTGGCTCCCATCAACTCTGATCTTTCCCACAACAAATGTCATGTCCTCCTTGAATTAATCATGGGAGATCCTTTTGAGTAAAATGATTCTGTTCATTATGTATAAGAACAGACCCTTTCATTTAGTTGCCAACAAATTTACATCGAGACCATAAAATATATCTGCTGCAATATTCTCGTAGACCTCTGATCTGCCACATAAACCAGCCATAGCCACCCCTTCAAGCAATCTGCCATTATTGGTAGCACAAATCGACACTCAAGCATGAAGGTTTGCAGGAAGCTTTGAAATTCGTGGATGCCACACTCGAACTTTTGCATCATTCATCATAGTTCAATATCGTCATGTCGCAACCCTTTCAGGACTGTTCATGATGAGACCACCCTCCTTTCAGTGATAAACTAGGTCATGAGAAAACACCGAGCTTTTGGGAGTCCCCATATTCTTCTACACATGCAGAGTTCAGCCACAACTCCATGGAAGCTCCAGTAAGACAGATAGTCCAGAGCCAAACTGTTCAGCAAAGATCAAGAAATGGAGATGCTTGTACCTGTAGATGTCCAATAAGAACCCTTCCCAGCAGCAACGTGGAGATCCGCTTTGTTAGCCAGGTGGATTATCATAGAGCAATTGGATAATGCCTCAAGTCCTCATCAATCATTAATGGTGTCCTTCCCCAAAATCATCCGAAGATACCCGAAAGCACCTAAAACACCCAGGCTTGAAATTTCCCATAGCTTTGTCCAAATGCCCTTTGCAAATCATGTAAAGAGAAAGAGGAGCATCAAATGCTCGATTCGTGCATAATAAAAAATGTGAAATCTTGTTTGTAGAGATTCGAAGATTATCATTGCCAGGTTGACCTATTACAGAGGCTCGAAATGCACTGGGACAGGGGCCGAATGGCATGGCCTGAAGGATTATGCAGCAGTCAAAAACATTTCTCCAGCCTTTGAGTTGATTGTGCTCCTCCCGAGGACATACCCAAAGAGCACCACAGAGGAGGGATTGATGGGAATGCCCAACTCTGAAGATCGACCACACACGTAGGTAGGCTGAGCAGAACTTCCCTCAGCAGAGAAATGATAAGAGTATCCAACTTGTTATGTTGATATGTTCCTGCAATTTTTATATGGTCATGGTAGAAGGGACAGTCAAGAGAGCAAGAGTCGCCCCATTCACAATAGAAGATCCATGGATCGACCTTCAACCTCCGATGCAACACAATCAACAGATTGAGGTGCCTCACGGGGACGGCTTCAATCTGTACAATATGGCCGCCTTTTATGCGAGAAGGGAGATGAGAGGTGGACATGGCTCGACCCCTACATCACTACAAGTGCAAAGACCCCCAACATTCTTTAGTCCAACCCGAGACAAAGGGAGCATGGTTAACCTCTATCACTGTGCCAAGACATAGGAGCCATCGAAAGCTTCAACTTAAATAAGTGGTGATCAATAAGCAGAAGAGAGGGTGATCCAACCATAGATTTCATATTGAAAAGGGAAAGTCGAGCATGACTGCAAATTAGATCAATAATCGGTAGTCCATCATGACCACATGCACAAGGTCATACCTGCGGAACCCCCAGCCATAGCAGTCATAGAAGTGCACATGGAAGACAGCTCTGCAATTCCAAACAAAGACGTGAGTGGTCGCTTCTGTGGATATCAGTAGGGACCAAAGGGAAGCACAGGATAAACTTGACTCCGCCACACGCTAGAGATGTTGTAGGATGAGCGGATGCTCACGACAAAGCGGAAGTTAATGTTTAAAGCAACCAAGGGAAGCAGATGCTCGACCCCCAAGAGGGAAGCTTCAAGCTCCCAAACTATGAATGTAGGCACCAGGGGAGACAGAGGGTCTCAGCCTTCGAGTAGCACAGACTCATCGGAGTCTTCAAAATGGAGAAGAAGAAGGGTCGGGGAGCAAAGGAAGCTCCACACAGAGCCACGGTAGAGGAATATCAGTCGTCGGCCTAGCTTGGTAGATTCTTCAGAGAAGGCGCACGATAGGGGGAGCTCGATGGAGCTCAACCCCGCAAATGTGCTGCAGGGAGAGGGAGCCCAAAGCACGGAGAGTCGGCAAGAGCAAGGAGACTCCTACTTTCCCCTTTGGCAACGGCGGTAAGTTGGGACAGATGACGGATTCTCGAACTTTAACCAATCACAACCAAGGAAAAAGGAAGGGAGATTTAACTCGACTTCACCAACCTCCCAACTACATATGATGCGCATACAAATCACTTTAAGGGCCAAGTTCCTAACCCCCACGTTGAATCATGGGCAATGACCATTTCAAAGAAGCCATTTTGCGTACATGATTTTATAGAAAAATTCAGGGGATTGAAATCAACTTTTTCTTTTTTCTTGTACTTGAAGAGAGGGAGGGATAAAGGAGGGTACCCATCCTCAATTCCAAGAAGAGCATCAACTTCAAGAAATGATAGAGATGGGATTGATGCTAGTGTGTGTGTGTATGTAGTAGTGTGTATATGTGTATGAGAGGGAGAGAGAAGGAAGTTAAGGGAGGTTCTTGTGCAACTACTAAAGTAGACTAAAACTAAACTACTAAAAGCAAGAAACGAGGAACTAATGGCCCAATGGAAGGGTGAAAGTGCCATGCCAACACACATATCCTACGTAAATAAGCAGAAAAATTGCAAATCAATATCTTACCACATGCTCTTGAGCACTCCAAGTGATGAAAGGCCGTTCTCCCCGGCAACGGCGCCAAATTTGTTGTTGTAGTATGCCCTTGGGAGCCAAGACCCACACCACCTTGCATGGAAGCAAGAAGGAAGGCCCAAGAAAGACTCTCCTTTCATCCACCCCATTCTCCAACATGTTCAAGCCATTGGCCATCAGCCCGCAGCTATGCCACATGCTTGAAAATATGGAGCAATGGGAGTCAAGGATCCTAGTCACATATGTAAAATACAAGACAATTGCAACACTCTACTTACACACAAAGGAAAATGCTAGCATGCACACACACCTCACTCTCACACTCTCCAAGACTAAATACATATATGCACAAAGCCTTAAGAGAAAGGAGAGTTCTTCCATTGAAAGGATCTTACATGAGAGCACGACCAAAAGCCCCCCTTTACAAGAAATAAGCCTCTATTTATAGGCTAGACACATTCCCCCATGTGCTCTTTTTGACTAGTCAAAAAGGAGCACATGCCTAACTAACATATCTCAAAAAGATCTTGGGAAATATTCTTTCTAACAACCATATCTCCAAGAATACGTGCGTGGGGATTTTTCTACATATCTACCAAAAATGTGAGTATTTACAATGTTTCAAAAGCCTTACTTTTGGAGAAATATCAAAAAGTGTCTAAGAGGGAGTTCTCATGTGAAACTCTAGGTATATGCAAAAAAAGGGGTTCCTATGCAAAGAAAGGGGTTCCTATGCAAAGAAAGGGGTTCCTATGCACAAATAAAGATGTGTGCATGCCCTATACTCAACACGGGTACTAGTTCCAGATTGGACCCCTCAGGACAACAGAAGCATAGAGGATTAGCTGCAAGGTGAAGAGAGCTAGTGTTATCTCCAAAGATAATTGGTGGTCTTGTATGTAGACCTAACTCTGTATATAGAAGCTTCACCCAGATAGCTTCTTGAGTGGCATTGGCAAGCCCTCTATACTCTGCTTCAGTGGATGACAATGCCACTGTAGGTTGCTTCTTAGCTGACCAAGAAATAGGCTTATCTCCTGCAAAACAAATGTATCCTGAGGTGCTTCTTCTATCATCCTTGCATCCTGCCCAATCTGCATCTGAGTAAACTTTAATGTCAATATCTGATGTATATGGAAAGTACAAACCATGACTTTGAGTTCCCTTTAGATACTTCAAGATCTTCTTTGCTGCCTCTAGGTGAGGTACCCTTGGTTTGTGCATGAATTGACTAAGCACACTAACTCCATATGCTATGTCAATTCTTGTCAAGGTAGCATAGTTCAAACTACCTACCATACTTTGGTATCCTGTGATGTCTTTGACTTCTTCTCCTTCATGAGCACTTAGCTTTAGGTTGACCTCCATTGGAGTAGTAGATACTTTAGCATCCTGCAAGCCAAACTTCTTGACCATATCCTGTACATACTTCTTTTGAGTGATATATATACCTGAGTTGGTGTAGACTAACTCAAGACCTAAGAAGTACTTCAACAATCCAAGATCACTAATCTTGAATTCTTTCATCATCTGTCCTTTGATGTGTCTAATCCCATTGACATCATTGCCTGTAATGATGATGTCATCAACATAAACACATAAGTAGATTACCTCTGTACTACTTCTCTTTATGAATAGAGAAGTGTCTGCTTTACTCATCACAAATCCTTGGTCTAGGAGGTAGGTTGTCAACCTGTAATTCCATGCTCTAGGTGCCTGCTTTAAACCATACAGAGCCTTCTTCAATTTACAAACATAATGTACCTTTTTTGGATCTTCATAGCCAGGTGGTTGTGACATGTAGACTTCTTCAGATATCCATCCATTTAAGAAGGCATTCTTGACATCTAATTGGTACATATTCCAATTCTTGGATGCAGCTATACTCACCAAAATTCTGATAGTGGGCATCTTAGCCACAGGAGAAAATGTCTGCTCATAATCAATGCCTTGGGTTTGTGCAAAACCCTTGGCTACCAACCTAGCTTTGTACCTGTTTATTGTTCCATCTGAATTCTTCTTTAGTTTGTAGATCCATATGGATCCTATTACCTTCATAGAGTCTTTCTTGGGTACCAAGTCCCAAGTATCACTCTCCTTGAGAGCTTCCATCTCTTCATCCATGGCTTCTTTCCATTCTGGTTTGGTAATTGCTTCTTCATAAGTACCTGGTTCTTCATTCAACAAGTCCTTTGCAAGATATACAGAATGTTTAGTTACAAGTGATGTGTCATACCCAAATCTGATAGGCTTCTTCTTTTCTCTTTGAGATCTCCTCATTGCTTGTGTTGAAGATTCTGGTTTATCTTCTAGTTGCTTCATCTTCATCTTCCCTTTGGACTTCCAAGCCTTGAACTCTTCAAGGTTTATTGTATCATCATCATCTGAGCTTGAATCTTCTTTCTGAATTGGTTCCTCCTTGGTGAGCTTTGGAAAATCTTCTTCCATGTCATAGGGTAGACTAATCTTCCTACATTCATTTTCATACCAAGAGTCATTCTCATCAAAGATGACATCTCTGCTTACCTTGAAACCTTTGTTAGTTGGGTTGTAGAATATGTATCCCTTTTGGTTCAAATCATAACCAATGAAGATACATTTTTCAGCCTTGGGATCTAGCTTTCCCCTTACCTGTGAGGGAATATGCACATATGCTACACAACCAAAGATTTTGCAATGATCCAGAGAGGGTCTCTTACCATGCCAAGCTTCATATGGTGTCATGCCATCAAGTGATTTGGATGGCAACCTGTTTATGAGATAGGTGGCAGTGGATACACTCTCTGCCCAAAGATAATTTGGTAACTTTTTCTCATTAAGCATAGACCTAGCTGTTTCTACTATGAGTCTATTCCTTCTTTCTGCTACCCCATTTTGTTCAGGTGAGTACCTTGTAGTAATCTCCCTTTTGATGCCTCTTTCCTGCAAGAAATCTTCAAACTCATTGGAGAAGTACTCTCCTCCACCATCTGACCTTAGCCTCTTCAAGCTTCTTCCTGTTTGATTTTCAACAAGTGCAAGATACCTCTTGAAACAATTAAACACTTCATCTTTATGCTTCATAAAGTATAAAAGGGTCCACCTGCTATAATCATCAATGAAGGACACATAATACCTTGAACCTGAGATAGAAGGGTCCTTGCTAGGTCCCCAAACATCTGTGTGTACCAAGTCTAGGTAATCTTCATGCATGAAACCTTTCCTTGAATAGGGTAATCTGTGAGACTTACCAAATTGACATGATCCACACTTGTAAATCATGTGTTGCTTGGACACATTAGGTATCCCAAGCACACATTGATCCCTGCACATTTGCTTTAGGGTTCTTTCACCTATGTGCCCTAATCTCTTGTGCCATATTTCTAACTCTGAAAGTGTCTGATCCTTGTAATTATACAAAGCAATGTTCTTGGTATCTTCTAGCTCAAATGTAAATAATCTATCTGATTTCTCCCCTTTGGCTATCCTTTTGAATCCATGTCTTGGGTCCTCCACATATGCTCCATGTTGTGTGAATCTGACCTGCAAACCTTTCTCCACAATCTGACCAACACTCATTAGATTCTTAGTGATGGTTGGTACATAGAGTACCCTGCTCAATAGATTCTGGTTACCATCACATGTCTTCACATTTCCAATCTTAACAACAGAGTGTTTAGTGTCATCACCTGTTTGTACCTGATGTTTACCCTTGGGCTCTTCCAAATCAGAAAGTAGTGCCACATTGCCAGCTACATGGTTAGAACATCCTGAGTCAATATAAAATAAATGATCATCATTTGTACCTGCCTTGGAGGTCATATTCATGATCAATAGGGAGTCATCTTGCTCCTCTGTGTAGTTGTTGTAGTCTCTTCTACTTCTGAATCCACCTTGGTAATTACCATTGTGGTTGTTGTTGTAATTGTTGTTGTATTGATTGTTGTATCCATTGTAGCTTTGGTGTTGATTGAATCTGCCTCTCCCTTGAGAGTATCCACCTCTTGAGTAGCCTCTTCCTCTCTGATTCTTGTAGTTCTTGTAGCATTCATCTGTGGTATGATTAGACAATCCACAAATGTTGCATGGTGATGAGTTGTAGGATCTCCCCCTACCTGACTTACCTCCTCTGCCTCTTCCTCTAGATGACCTACCTCTCCCTGCATAATTAGCTTGAGAGGTAGAGCCTTCTTCATCCTGTTTCTTCCCTTTACCTTTATCTTTAACTTTCTTATCAGTATAGAGAGCAGAGGGGTTGTTACCTTTTGATTGATCTCCAGCCTTTGTAAACTTTGCTTCATGTGTAAATAGTTGGCCCATGAGTGTTGTGAGATCTGGGGTATGCATGTCCATATAGAGGTCCATTGCAGTGGTGAAACTTTCCCACTTATCATCTGCCTTGAGTCCATTTGTTACTTGCCTGACTATTTGCTCCTCTTCAATCTCCTCTCCAATGCTTGCTAATTGATCTGCCACATCTTTGATCTTTGTCACATACTCTGAGACTGATTGCTTGGGCTGCTTCCTAAGGGTTGTGAACTCAATCCACAATTGATTCTTCCTAGCCCTTGTGTTGGAAGAAAAGTAGTTTGACAAGGTTTCCCAAGTCTCTTGGGAAGTCTTACAATTCCTTACATGAGGTAAAAGAAAGTCAGATATAGAGTTTAGAAGGTAAGACCTTGCCAAAGCATCCTTTGCACACCATTGGTTGAGTCTTTCATGTTCATCCTTTGTGGGTAGTCCTCTAGTCTTGAATGAGGGCAATTCCTCATCTCCTGATATGTATCCAAATAAGCTTCTCCCTTGTAGATAGGTCTTCATTCTCAATGACCAAGCCTGATAATTGTTTCTGTCCAATTTGTCAATGAATGAAGGGAAACCATCACCCATGTTTACCTTCTTTGCTCTGATACCACTGTTGGGAGTGATGGTTGGATGCACTCAAGAAATGAGTTGATGCTACAAAACTTGCTTCACACCTGCCCTCCTCTGGCTCCAGATATGCTTAGTACACTTGTTTAGCTTCCAAATGACACAAAGAAACCATATATGTACTTTGCAAATGATTTGTGTAATGACCAAATCAAAACAGATAACTTTGCACTTCACAAATTCTAGAAAACTTGCTATTTCTGTAATGACACCTGCTCAGTGTTATGCTCAGTGTGACCAGCACACTTGAAATTGAAACAATTCCTTTTGGGAGTATTTAAGTACCTTAGTAAGCTACCAATTGCAAGTGGAATCACTCAAATTGATAAACCATACACTGAGAAATAAGTTTAGGAAAATTCTGATTACCCCCGACTTTTTAGGAACTCTGCAGACACAGACCAGTGTGCACTTCGAAGCGGATTTCTCCCAAATGGCTGAATGAAATCTTCTGAGATTTTGTATGCTTGTAGAAAACCTTGAGCTGGTTCCAATGAGCTATTGAACTCTTGATTTGGTTCAGTGAGCACTGAGAAATGCTCCTTGGAAGTTGACAAACTTGGATTAGGAAACAGAGAGAATCAGATATGATGAATGTGTATATATCTATTGATTGATATGATTATACAAGCTCATTAGCATGACAAGCATGGCTAATTGAGGAGTGGTGGTGTAGGCTATGGAGTAGCACTAACACACACACAGTTACAATGACAAAATGCCTCCGGGAGTGAGCTAAAGTGATAGGACTAACCGCGACTTTTCAAATGTAGTTTTTATAGGAGTTGGATGGTGATTTGAATTTCAAAATTCAAACTTAGGCTCCCTAGAATATCTCTACTAAAAGTAGGGAGATATTCTCTCCATTTACAACATTCAATTTCCACGACTAATGAAGTAGGTAACTGATTTTAAGTAGATGCCAAGTCACTAAGACTTTTACAATGAGTAAAAGGTAAGAACTCCTAAGCATATGTTCATATGAACCTTGCTTCAAGTGAAGCCTTGATAAGGCTTTGTCCAAGCTAATCTTCCATGATTCCAAGCCAATGTGTGAAGGCTTGATATGCACCAACAGACCATCAGAAGCAGACCCCAGCGCACCTGTAGCACCTATCGGTGTTTTACTCGCAGAGTCCCATTCGACATTCTCAGTGGTTTCAAGGGCTGGCAGGACCATTGGTGGATGCTGAGTTTATATTTGAGGCTAATTTGACTTCTGATGATCGTACATGGGGAAAATATCAGTTCTTCTCAAGAGAGTTCGAAGGGCTACAGAACACACAAGACTTAACACGTTTTTGGGCAAGAGCCGGCTTCACGGAGTATTTTAGTGACCCTTTGCCTAAACCTGACTTCTACAAATGCTATTATTTAATCACCACTTTGATGGCTTCAGAGAACAAGGATCTGCCAGGAACTTTTATTTTGCCATCTTTAGTGAACGATCCACCATATAAAAGATTTTATCTTTCGAAAGATCTGATCTGAGCTTCCATCAAGATTCATGGAACCCACACACCCACAGAGCGAGAAAGGTTAGTTCCAGACCCTATGAAACGTGGGGACGTCACTAAGTGGGAGGAGATTTCAGCGATCACACCTGAGCTTTCAAAGCCATTGCGGATATGCATGCAGCATTTTGCTTTCCCGGCTCAGGACAGATTCACAATGCCTCACAAACGAATATTGTTCGGTTTGTATTTATCTTGTATGGGACCCTAGACAGTTGATCTAGCTAGCTAGATCATTGATCAGATGTATTTAGCACAACATAGATGGGAAAGAAAGAAAGTCATCAATGGATATTGCACCCTCACGCGCATTGTATATATGTGTTTGGCCTACGATTTACCTATTGAGCGAGCAATGACAAGTGAGGAGCTGAAAACATTTAAAGGAACAACGAAGAAAGCTAGGAAGCCTAGCAAAGGAAGAGCAGGAAAGCGAATGAGAGGAACTATCCCCTGCCTCCAGGTGCCAGAATCACCCTCACCACAACCATCTCCAGACCAGTTGTAACGGAGGGCACTACCAGCACAGTCACTACTCAAGCAACCACAGTCCCAGGACCTACCACCACTACGGCAGAAGTTCCCACCACTATTGGTGCGGAAGCTTTCTCTTTCCCGATACCCCATTTAGAAACAGAACAAGCAGGCACCACATTTGATTTTGAGATGCAGGACGTATTTTCAAGTGAATTTCAGTTTTCAGAAGGCCAGATTTTCTCTCAGGAATATGAAAGGCCCAGCTACCCTACCACACCCCGAGATCAACCACAAGGACAAATCGTATCGAGCTCAGATGATGAAAGAACAGCAACAGATGAAGACGAAGGAGACGATGAAGCCAGCCAGGGTACACATGACTCCCAAGAACATGTACAGACTGATGAACAAGGACACCAAACCGACACCCAAGGTGACACGAGCACACACGAAGAAGAAACCTTCGAAGCTGCAGCTTATACGTTAGCCATAAAAAAATTATATTGTACTATGGAAAAAGTTTGGGCACGCAAGAAGTTGACTGACGAAGAAAGCCAAACACTCATCGAACAAGAACTCGTCTCAGGAGGGTTCGAAGAAGTCTACATTAGAGGTTTCAGAGAGCTTGTCAAATAAGTCGGACCTACCAAAGCCTTAAGATATTTACAGAGGAAACCATTACCGCAGTATGACCCCCGACGCGTACGGCTATTATCAAAACCGGGCGAATACATTCGTGTCCCAACAGGAGCATAATCTTGAGAACAAGCCAGGGAAGCACATCTTGTCCCTGAAGGCCCTTTAGCAGAAAACACCATTATCGTCGACTCCCCACCCCGTACTACCGCTGTACATACCACCAGAGTCGTCGAAGTACCGACCACCCCAATCGCTCCCCCATCACCTCCCATCCATCCAGTCTCCCCCATACATCCCCCTTCTCCCAAAACAACATCTTCTTTCTCCGGTGGAGTAGCAGAAGTCGTCTTTACTCCCACCCAGCCCACAATTCCCGCACCCACTCAACCTAGTCTACCCCCTAACACATCCACCTTTCTATCCAACCCATTTCTCCATCCATCTTTTCCATTCATCCCTACACCTCCAAGACAGCTTTTCCCATTCCCACCGCCATTAACCTTCTCCCCAGTCTCACCTCCCCGACCCACCGTAACCCCTCTTTCCCCTCTCCATCAAGCCGTCCAAGACAACCCCTTTGTAAATTTTTCTTCGACCTTTGTAAACCCTGTATTTACACCCACACACTTACCCACGATCAAACCACTATTCACAGTCACCGCACTCGACACTCCATCCAGCGATATGGATATATCACCACCCACCGCACCACCACTCACTTCAATTGTGGCACAACCATACATAAGCACACCACAATTTTCCACAATCACCACAGCATCCACTTTCCCACCCCCTTTTCCCTTACCCCTTGCATCAACACCCACTCACACTGCAACTGCATCTGCATCTGCATCACATTGTTGATCTTGATAATTTGTTAAAGGCCCAGACAGTTCGCAATGCGATGCTTACACGGAACATGGGTTTACTCAGAAGACACCTAGCAGCAGCAAAGGAAGAGAACCAGCAGCTACAAGAGCAGAACAGAGAAAATTTAGAAGCTGCTCTTGATAACCCAGACCAACCATTAAGTCCTAGCCGGTTCAAAGCAGTGCCCTCCGAATCAATGAAAATGTTGCTCGATGATCACATCAGATTGCTCAATGAATACGATCGAATGAACGAAGAGTATCAGAAGCTAAAGGAAGATAATAAACTACTCCAGCTTAGAGCACCTGCAACACAAGGACTACCAGCAACCCAAGGATTACCAGCTCCTGCGGACCCTTCTCCTGACATCCTAGAGGAACTCAGCGCATTACGGGCCCAGGTATCCACTCTTGAATCGCGGATAGCTATATATGAAGCACCACCACGGCCAGATTCCCCACCAGAGATCCCAGCCGATGAAGAAAATGTAACCATTCCGGTGGAGGAAACCTTTGAAGAAGCCTACGAGCCACAACCCATCCCAGGCGGACGAGTTACGGCTGAAGGCCAGATGACTTATGAACTTCCAACCCCCGCATGGATAAAGACAGTGGAAGAGCTTGGAACCACCCACTCAGCACGAGTAGAGGTGCAGCTGCACGCAATGGCAATGATTGAGGAAAGAATTTTACAGTCGCCCTACTTCGCTCACTTGGCCCCTCGCAGACATATATCAGGGCATGAGCTACAGTACAAACCGTATTTTATGCTAATGGCCGAGTATCAGTTGGCCATAGAGAAAGAAACAAGCAAGAAACCATCTCATGCTACTCAGTTTGAGCCTGATGATTTGCCACTGGATGCGCAGCAAGGCGAGATTTATCAACCAGAGTGGCGTAAAGATCTTTTACAAGAATATCCTGAGATGATGAGTACTTGGGTAAAGACACCACTACATTTGAAATACAACCCATGTTGGGGACCAGTGCCACATCGCCGCTCCTGGACAGCATTTGCTATTAAAGTACAGAACAACAAGCAGTGCCAGGATTGGTTAAATTACCCATATTTCAAGCCACCCATAGAACTACCGACAGTGGGATACATGATGGCCATGATTCATCACTAGCTCTGTAGCTCAGTGATGAGTAGCACCTCCTTTAATGTCAATCCGGGAAGACGTGAGGATGGTATGAAGACCTCGAGCAAGTGGCGGCACAAGTGCGTGAGTGAGAAGCACACAAGCATGCACACACATACACACACACGCGCACACACGGCAAGACAAAGAGAGAGAATCAATGGAGTTCTTTAGATTACTTTCACAAGCTCTTACAAGTTCGTTTCAATTACAATCTAACCTCAAAAATGAGCTCTCTAGCTCCTTTTATAGTTTTTGACTAGCTTTTGGCCCTGTCCAGACCTAGTGTCCGGCCTAGTTAAAAATTAGGTTCCAGGGCTTATTTGGGGGCTCAAACGAGATCTAAAAATTATGAAAATTGGTACGCAACTACTTCTAAGGCTCCTCAAGCTCAAGGACTCCTTGGCTTGCACAAAATGGAGCTACAAAAATGTGAAATGAGATTTACAATGATTATTAGTGATAAAAATCACTGTTGTTGTAGGGATTTCTTCTAGTGATCTGCCATACATATCTTCAAGCTCCCTACTTGCTCTTCTTCCCTGCATGTCCATCTCTCTGATTTGCATTAATGTCTTGAAAAAATATTGGCCTACTTGCCAGATCTTCTTTGACTGCCCTGTTTGCTCGTGCTGTCCCTTCGCTCTGACTCCCTTCTTTGACTTTCACGTCTTGTAGTTCCTGATGTACCAAGGCTACTGCCAACACCCCCCCCCACTCTCGCGTCTGTCGCCCCTGACAGACCCTTGTCTAGCTGCTTTTTGTACGTAGTATTGTACAACATCGGCGGCGAGGTGGTGTTCTTCTAACCTGAGTCCCCTTGCTAGATCTGTCAGCAATGCATCCCAATTGACTGGCCCTGGGACATCTGGATGTGGCACCCGTAACTGCTCTGAGTGAATGGTTCGCTCCACAGCAAATAAATGGAGGAGATGTGAGGGTCTGGGTACAAATATTTCTGAGTGGTATTCCCAGAACCCTGTTATGAACATCTCTTCGAATGTTTGTTTAAAGCAGGCTGGGAGGTATTTTATTCTGGCGTGCCAAGCGTATATCACCTCTATGGAAGGAGTGGTGCTCATGTCATAAACTAAATCTTGGTTTCCTGTAAGGAATCCGACGCCTGAGAAGTGTGGGTCCTTGATATTCTTGAATGTCCTGAATGTAATAAGCATTAACTCAAAAATTTTCATGCACATCTGGGCCATTACATCAGGGGTATTCTTTAATCGGATGCTCCAGTGCCGTATAGTGGAGATCATGTAATTGACGGTGGGAGGCCCTTGAGGGGGTGCTAGATAGACGTAGTTTAACCATTTGGCGCATCCCTTGATATTCTTGACTGCAATGGTAAACTCTGGCCATGTACGTCTGCGGAGTACAGGAACATAACAAGGGTTATATTTAATAAAAAGAGGCATATTCGTCCAGGTGCGAACCATCTCCGGGTAGGTTTCGAGGAGTCGGATCCTCCAAGTGGGTTGATGAATGGATCCTTTTTTCGCGCTCTCTGGGATATCATCTGGCCCGAATTGTGTAGCAAACGTTGGAGGTTTGCCACATCTATGTTGGATTTCTGCATTGTAGTCCGCCAGGAGTATACAATAGGGCACGTATTGATCATCATTGGTTCCGATCCATCTATGGTGGGACATGCTGCGGAAGTATTCTGATTTAATAATAGTGTCCTCTATCTTTGCCATAGATTGGATTTGAACTGCTACTCGATCTTCATGAGTTGATGCCGTTTTCTCTAGTGTTTGGAGCCACTCAGGTACTTCGATTTCTAGCGTATCCATTCCTTCTGCGGTTTGTTCACCACCTGGCATTGGCATAGGAACGTAAGGTTCCTCATACGTCTCATCTACCTCGATGGGTACCAAATCCTCGGGTTCTGGTTCGACAACTGGAGAGGGTTGCCTTTCATGTGTGAGTAATCTTGCCTGTAATTCGGCCACCTGCTCTTTCAATGCCTTGACCTCCTCTGAAGTCGTGGTCGTTTCTGTGACTTTGGGTGCTGTCTGTTGCTCTTGGAGTTGATTGCGCAGCGCATCCCGTTCCCTTTCCAAGTCATCATGAGCTTCTAATAGATCTGCATAGCTGTCCAAGATGGTCTTCATTGTCTCTGAGGGCACAGCTTTAAACTGCTCTGGATCAATTTCGTGTGGAGAACCTTCCATTGCAGCTTCTAGATTTGCTTCATTTTGCTGCTGCAATCTCTTGTTTTCCTCAAGGGCGGCCGCCATGTGTTTTCTGAGAAGTGCCAGGTTACGCCGGACTTTGAGATTATCGGCTTGGTATACCTCGAGCAAAGCTTCTAGTTGTTTGGCACCTGATTCTGTCGAGGGTTGGGGTGCCGCCAATAAGGTTTGGTGAGCCTGCTCAAGCGTCGTGTAGCGTTGATTCAGTTCTGCATTTGCTGTTTGTAGAATGAAAAATTGTCTTTGTAAGTTTTGATGGTGCGTTTCCAGATTCTGATATCGGTTGTCCAGAGCTTTGTACTCATGCTGGAGCTGGTGTACACATTGGTTTAATGCTAAGAATATGTTATTTACATTAAATAATGCTGGGAAGGGTGAAGATGCAGGGGGAATGGGGGCGGGAATGGGAGAGGTGAATGATGTGGATGTACGTGGAGATGGGGGTGGAGGGGGTATGGGTGATGAAGGTGGCATGGGGGGAGGGAGCGGTGCTGTGGCAGGTGATGTTTCCATCGTGTCAACTGTTTGAGTGACTGTGTAGATGGGAATCGTTGGTGGAGTGGATGTGACATCGGTGAACAGGGTGGTGAAGGTGGGCATGGTGACTCCCCCGAATTGGATTCCCGGGGAGAGTGGGATGCCCATGACAACGGTAGTGGTAGTGGATGTGGTAGTGTTAGTGTCCTGTGGTGGAGTGAATTGTGTAGTGTGAGGTGGGGATGGGGGTGACAACGGTGCTTCCTGATATTCTTCTGCTTGCGCTGCCTCGCCTGGTGCTGATGTATTGATGTGAATTTGCTTCCCGGACCTCCTGGGACGAACGGGAACTCTTTTTTCAAACCTGTGGATGTAGGCCATTGCCTCATGAATGGCCTCGTCCAGTCCAACAGCGTCGGCATGAAGGTTCATGGACTCAATGAACAACTCGTCCACACCTTCCTCCGCTAGCAAGTCGTTCATGAGTCTTTTGCCCTGTTCTAGAGACATCTTATGCTGTTCCTGAACCAGTCGCATGGTTCGATATAGTCTCTTGATTTGTGCCGAATATGCTGGGGCACTTGCTAACTCGGAGAGTTCGTCATATTCTTGATGTTGTTCTTCGTCGGCTTCTTCTTCGTCTCCTCCTGCCTCTTGTTCATCTACATCGACTTCTACAACTTGGGGTTGGGTGGGGGCCGATGTTGTTTTGGGTTGTGGTTCCCGAGCTCGCGCTGCTTCCGCTTCGAGGCTAGAGTCATAGATTAATCTGGCAATTTCTTCATCCGTGAGGTCCTCAAGAGTAAATCCCTGCGGGAATTCCAAATCGGATGGAATGGGTGGAAACACCAGATTAGGCCCCTCCGTGCTTGGTCTTGGTAACCGGATTGTGAATGGCCTAACTCGTCGTGTCTGGGGAGGAGTGATTTCTGGTGTAGCGGTAGCTCCCCTTGGTTGAGCACAGGGTAGTTGGACTCCCCCCCTCATCTTCTTGGATGGGGGACCTGCTGTTGATAGTCTTCTTTGGAATTCTTGGACTCGGGACCATACGAGTGCCCGCTGAACAGGCACGTCATAAGCCAAGCATCTATAGATTATTCTGGTCAAAGCACAACACCCGTGGAGCACATTCTTCTGTTTCTTGTTCCACCTTTGATGTGCTAGGTGGATCTGGTCTATGATCCAGTGTGGAACATTGATGGGCAGGCTTTCGGTTTCTGCTAGATATAAACTGAACCATATTTTTTTCGGGGGCATTGTGAATCGTTCTTGGGCGGGAAACGCAAAGTGTTGCATGATGGTTCGCAGGTGAAGTGCAATGGTAGGTGTCATTGCTACCATATCCTTCAACTTATTCAGATCCTTGTGCTTCATGCGACCTGGGACCATGGTTTCCTTTTCTGTTGGGATGTGCATGCCATACATTCCCAATGCTTCTCTTACCAGATTGAGGTCCAGCTTGAACCTTTTAAGCTCATTACCCGGCAGCAGTGATGGCAACACAAAGGTGCTGTCGCCTCCTTTGGTCCTGCTTGGCGTGATTGTACTGATCAGATATGAACATCGTAAAAAATCCGGCTTTGGTATGTGGGCCCTGAAGTAACTTTCCACACCCGCCTTGACCCAAACTGACCTCATGACTTCGGCATTTTGGTAGCTTTCAAATTCGCGTGTGAAAAAGTGGTATCGACCCCATTTGCCATTGAACTCCAATTCTGCTTCCCAGAAGTAGGTTCCATCGCCCAGTGGTCCAGCAACATCACTGAACCAATGCGCATGCTTACCTACTTGAGAAGTGTGTCCTTGAGGAGGATCCTGGATGGGGAGCACATGCACTTCTTGAAGCTCTTGCGGTCTTGCAGTGAGACGTGGCTCAAGGAGAAGTGTTTCTATGTCCACGATCTGGGGACCAGATCCGGCTTGAGAGCTGGTACCTGCTTCTGCCATGGCCCTGTTTGCTGATTGGTTCTGTGAGAATATAGAACCAAGTGTTAACATTGTAATGGACAAAATAAATCCGTTGTTGTCCCCGTTACAACATTAACATAAGGTAGATGGTGAGTTAGTGGTTAGTAAGTGCATTAAGACAGTGTGTGTAGTTAGTGATTGTGTTGTCCTAGGAAACTATTGCAGTTAGTAAGTGGGTTATGAATTTACAAATTGGGGTCGGGGGGTTTATTACAGACCCTAGGCTGCCAAATGCAGTGAGTGGGCTTTGCTTTCGGTTTCGGAGAGTCTCTACAGAGCTTTGTCGGTGTCGTGGTTTGAAAACGAGGCCTTTTTGGGACCCATATACAATCGATTACATGCACGTTCTTGGGTTTTGGTGTGTACATGAGTGTCGAGAACGAGTGAAATCTGACAGCATGCATAACTGCGTTATGCCGTTTAGGTTGTGGCCTCAGCGTAGCAACTTGTGCCATCAAGCAAGCCTTAGGCACCCAAATTTGTCTTGATTGTGGGCTTGCCTTCATCGACTTCTTGGGCACCCAAATAGATTTTACTTTAGCAGAAGAATTTCTGAAAGACTTCTTATTAGCGTTGTGTTGTTGGTCACTAATAAGAGGCTTTGCCCCTGTAGTTGACGGTGGTGCAACCGGTCGTTCGCCTTTCCGCACCCATACCTGGTTTGTTTTCTGGGCCATTCTGCTGCGCAGGTACTTTTGATCTCTGACATAGGTAGTACCCTGCTTCTTCTGCCTTTGATCCACCTTGGGTTGCTGCCTCCTTCTAGCCTTTGGAAAAGAAGGGAGTTCCGTTGCATTCCTGACTCCTTTTTTGCAAATATCATTCCTCTGCAACACATAGTTTTGGACAAGAACAGCATGGTCATCTTCATGTGTACCCCTGGAAGGACCAGGAGTCTGTGCCTTTCCTAGTTCCTTGAGTGCTCCATTGTCTAATTCTACTGTAACTCGACTATGATTGACCCAAACCTGGAGAAGTCCACTTCTTAGGTTTAGATTGACTGCTTGGTCATAGATCCAATCCTGACCCAAGACGAGAGGTTCAGTGAGATCCTCATCTTGACACACTAGTACTTTAACGGTCATTGCCTCCTCGTGAATGTAGAGGGGAAGTTCCACCTCACCCATGCAAGGGGTTTCCACGCCTCCCAATCCTATGAGGTATGCTTCCACAGGATGGACAGTTAACTGTAACTCTTGACAGTAAGACAACTTAACAGCGCTAGTGGCAGCACCTGAGTCAATCAAGGCTCTTACGGTCCTTGTACTCTTTCCTTGTCCTATGTCTATGGTTATGAAAGGACGTCTATCAATTATTCTATTCGAGCTTGTTCCTGCAACTTCACACATGGCTATGGGAAATCCTTGGTCTGCAGAGTCATTCGCTCCAGGCTGATCTCTACCTTGCCTTCGTAATTTCATCCTTCTGATGCGTTCTAAAGCCTCTGCTTGAGCTTCTTCTCTAATTCTCTTTTCTTCCTCTTTGCGTTTCTTAGCAGTGTTGAGTCGGCTGAGCATTTCCTCCGTGAGGGGTTCCTGGTACAACTTAACTCTGCATCCGCTAATATAGTTAGGGAGAACATCACCCTCTAATGTGGCCAATTGTACTGCTCCACTTGTGGAGATCCTATTGATGATCATAGGTCCGTAGCCTCTCTTTTCTAGCTTCCTTGCGTGTTGTTTCAGTGTATAGACTAAGACTAGATCTCCTGCTTTCAAGCCTTTATCCTTCACATG
The DNA here is from genome assembly GCA_020310875.1 of Ceratopteris richardii. Taxonomy (NCBI): domain Eukaryota; kingdom Viridiplantae; phylum Streptophyta; class Polypodiopsida; order Polypodiales; family Pteridaceae; genus Ceratopteris; species Ceratopteris richardii. The sequence continues at coordinate 121,244,639 of CM035438.1, read as the reverse complement.
GGCATCAAAATATGCCTTCTGTCTCTTCTTGGTGGCATATATTCCTGCAGCGGCTCTTAGTCTTGTTTCCCCTAATCGTTCAAGGTCAAAGATCCTAGAGGAGAGCTCATGACCTGTCTATTCATACTCTTGTGCTACTCTCAATGTAGGAATCAGGAAGTCCAAGGGTAGCACAGCGTTTTGGCCGAATACCATCTGAAAGGGGGTGGCTTGGAGTACCGTTTTGTAGGCAACTCGGTATGCCCAAACAGCATGGTGTAGCTGTTTGTCCCAGTCAGAGCGTTTAGTGTTCACTAATTTTGTCAGCACATTGCACAAAATCTTATTAGTGCTCTCAGCTTGACCATTAGCTTGAGGGTGATAAGGGGCAGACTTCTTGTGTATTACCAAGAATTCTCGGAGTAGATTTTCAATCACTTCGTTCAAGAAATGAGTGCCTCTATCACTTACAAGCTCTATAGGTAACCCGTATCTTGTGAATACATTCTCAAACAAGAATTTGGCAGTTGTTTGAGCATCGTTCTTGGTTGTAGCTTTTACCTCTACCCACTTGGTGAGATAATCTGTTGCCACAATGATGTATTCCGCATGAGAACCTTTCGCTGGGGGATTAATAGGACCTACGAAGTCTATTCCCCACTTAGAGAATGCACGTCCACCCATCATAGGTTTCAGTGGCATCTCATCTTTGCGTATAGGATACTGAGTCCTTTGACAGATATCACACCGTTTCACATAGGTATGTGCATCCATGTGAAGTGTAGGCCACCAAAAGCCCGCAAATAGTATTGCCTTGATTACCCGATCTGGTCCAAAGTGTCCTCCTGCTACACCTTGGTGAGCAGTTTCTAAGATCTTAAGATACTCACTTTCATGGACACACAGTCTCAGGTAACCATCTTTACCGCGCTTATATAGATTATCACCTATGAGTGAATAATCCAGGGCTTCTTGTTCTAAACTCCTTTTCCTAGCTAGAGTCATGTCTGGGGGGAATGTGTTTGTCCGCAAGAATGATACTAGAGGTTCACTCCAATCTGGCACAATGGATACTTGATAGAGAGTGGCATGTTCCACAGGTGGTTTAGTGCAACAGATTGGGCATTCTTTGCACAACTTTTGGACATCCGCTTCCATAGTTGGCCAGTGCACTCCGAATCTCTTTAGAGTTTGCAACGTTCGTTGCTTCGAATGGTGTTGCTCTAACGCACCTACATGTGCTAATTGCAACCATTTAGCGTACTCATCCTCTTCTACGCAACAAGCCAAGATCCCTTGATCTGTGTGCTTGTACATGCTGCCTGCCATGATATGGTACTTTTGGGCTTTTACAATCTCTCTATTCCGTGTGTTTACCACTGGATGGTTAGGCCCGTATGTCAAGACTGGTACCAAAGGCTTAGCCCACTGCGGCACCACCTCCAAATTAAATAGGTAAGCATCAGGAAGGTCATCTGATACTCCTTGTGGGGCTTCTCCAGACGTGAGTCTAGAGAGATGATCTGCTCTCAAGTGAGTCCTCCCTTTTCTTACCACGACCTCAAAATCATATTCCATTAGCAAGAGAAACCATCTTACTAATCTTCCCGTATTGCATGGCTTGTTTACTAGGTATAACAATGCCTGATGATCAGTAAAAAATTTAAACTTATTTGCAAGCAAATAGTGCCTAAATTTCTTGACTGCATATACCATGCCTAATCCTTCGCGCTCTGTTGTGGTGTAATTCCGTTCAGCCGCATTCAATTGTCTGCTGGCGTAGGCAATTGGAAGATCCATATTACCTTCACCAGTAGGTTGTGCAAGTACACATCCAATAGCGTAATTGGATGCATCAACATGAACATGGAATGGCTTATTCCAATCTGGTGTGGTCAAGATTGGTGCTGAACATAATCTTCGTTTAAGTTCTTGGAAGGAATTCTCACATTCATCCGTCCACTCAAAGTTTGTCAATAGTCCGTACATGGGCTTTGCAATGACAGCATACATGTGTATAAATCGTCGATAATAACCGCAATGCCCCATGAAAGCTTGTACTTCCTTGACATTCTTTGGCCTAGGTAGCTCCGCTATGGCTCTCACTTTTTCTTCGTCAGTAGATATGCCATTCTTTGACACGATATGTCCTAGGATCTTGCCTTGCCTGACCATAAAAACACACTTTTCGGGGTTCAGGCAGACTTGATATTCTCTACATTTGTCAAAGATTTGTTTGAGTTCAGGAATGTGGGTTTGCCTAACATTGGAATGAGCACAGAGATCGTCAACATAGACTTCTAAACTCTTCCTCAGGAACTCCTTAAACACATGGCACATCAGCCTCTGGAAGGTGGCTGGTGCATTGGTAAGCCCAAATGGCATTACTCTAAAAGCAAAAATGCCCCATTCTGTGGCAAAGGCTGTCTTATGCTGATCCTCTGGAGCTATGGCTACTTGATTGTAGCCCGAAAATCCATCAAGGAAGCTGTACACTTCCTTGCCTGCCACTCTCTCTAAGAGATGTTCTGTGATGGGAAGCGGATAGTTATCTCGAATCGTGGCGGCATTAACCTTTTTCAAGTTAATGCACACACGCAGCTTGCCATTCTTCTTGGGCACCACTACGATGGGGGATACCCATTCAGTGTGCTCAATTTCATAGATAAATCCAGCTTCAACCAGTCTATCTATCTCTTCCTTGATCTTAGCAGCGTAATTATCATTATATGTATATGGCTTTTGCTTAGAGGGTTTAGCCTCTGAGGTCATGGGAATGGTGTGTGAGCATATATCAGGTGTTGAAAGTTTTTCAAGCTCAAGAGTGTGGGAACATGCCCCAAATTGAACCTTCCACATCATCCACAATCAAAGGAGGCTGATTTCCACGAGTTTGAGGCATCCAATTATGCCCATAATGGAAAGAAGTTGATTAGAGAAGATTTAGCTCACCTCTTGATGTGATTGGACCTCACTTTTGACATGTATATGCTTTTGATTGGTTAAAGAGGTTAGTATGAGGTCTTTAAAACCTCTAATGAGTTGTATTATGACTTAGAGTCGTGGAAATACGTGCCCAAGCTGCCCCCTTGCTTAAGCACACCCCCTACTAGCTGTTCTCTGCATATTTTGCAGAAATTTCACTTTTACACACTCTATCTATCTAGATGTTTTTGGCAGACCCCCCGGTCTTGTAATTGTTGTTTCTCCTTCATCCGGAATCCATTTACAATGATTTTTGTCTTGTTGGAAAGCTTATAAGTTCTACTTTGTCTGGTATAAGTCTCAGGTTCAGTGCCTGCACAAGTGCAGAGAAATGTCCAGAACAGTGTCTGTCCAGTTAGCTCATACTCTGTGAAGAGATCAAGTTATCTGTTTTGTTACAGCTGGTTGAGGCATCATCCAGTATCCAAATGGAGTGATTTTACTTTCATTTGAAAGCTCTTAAAGTCTAGTTTATGCCTGCAAAATTTCATTTTCAATCTCTGCATATACTCAGAGAAACTCAGAAAATACAAAACCTATGTCTGAAAAATTTTAGGATCCTAGGAGGGTTCATTTGCTTTTGTTGTGCACATAGGAGTGTTTATCCTCCAACAGTGGTATCAGAGCTATAAGTGGAGTATCAAAGAGAGAAGAAGGAGCTACTGAAGTGAAGTGAAGACTTCATCAAATTTTGAAGGAAGGAAGCAAAGAACGGGCACGTCAACAACAAGGGGAAGCAAATACATCATCAAATCAAAGACGAAGCTTCATCAAGAGGAGTAGCTCTATTTTTTTAAGGTAAAAGCCATCCTTTTCAACTTCATTGCATCAAGGGGGAGGTTCAAAAGAGTTAGGAGGCACCATGGCTGATCTCAATGCTCAGATTGAGAAGCTCGAAAAAGGAAACTACCAACCGTGGCGATTTAGAATAAGCAATTTTTTGATGGGGAAAGGTTTGTGGGGACTTGTGAGTGGTGGAGAGCCAAAACCCTACATAGATGAGGTAAATCCAACCAATGACCAGAGAAGAGCAGTAAGAGAGTGGGATGAAAGGGACAAAAGGGTCATTTTCATTTTATCTCAGCATATTAGCAACTCTATGGTAGGGCATATTCAAGATTTGGATACATCGAAGAAGGTGTGGGAGTGCTTGGAGAGATTGTATTCAACCTCCACAAAAGCTAGAAAAATTCAGCTCAAGAATGAGCTAAATAATCTTAGGAAAAGCCCCTCTCAAGGTGCTAATGATTACATATTAAAGGTTAAAGAGCTTGCAGATGCACTAGGGTCAATCGGTTGTGCCCTAGATGATGACGATCTTGTCGCCCACACCCTAAATGGACTTAGGGATGATGAAAAATGGAGGGCTTTCACAACTTCAGTGTATGTAAGGGACTCTCTTCCTGATTTTGATCAACTAATCACTCTCATGGTGACAGAGGAGATGAACCTTGGTGGTCATAATGCCAAGGATAGCCAAGGGCAATTGTTGTATGCAGGTAGAGGAAGAGGAAGACACAACCGAGGTGCTACAAGAGGAAGAGGAAGATATCAAAGCAACCAAGGAGGTCAAGGACAACAAGAAAATGCAGGTCAAAGAGGTGGAAGAGCCACAAATAGAGGAAGAGGTGCAAGATTTGGTGGAAGAGGACAAGCCACTTCAAATGGATGCTTTGTATGCGGTAAGCCCGGTCATTTTGCAAATGAATGCTATCATAGAGCTCAAAGACAAGGGAATCAAAGCAACAACAACAATTATAGAGGGCAAGGTAATTATGCAAACACATCATCCAGCCAAGGGAATGATTATTTACTTGCCATGAGGTATGGTGAAGATACAACTCAAGCTAGTGAAGATGTATGGTATGTAGACAGTGGATGTAGCAATCATATGTCATGTCGAAAGGATCTTTTTAGTAATTTGCAGGTCCCAAAGCATCAAGGGCATGTGGAAACAGGTGATAACTCAGAGCATACCATTCAACATGTGGGAGATATCAGTTTGGAAGGAAATCAAAGAGCAAAGTGCTTATCAGAGGTATTACATGTCCCTACTATTACCAAAAACTTGATTTCGGTAGGCCAAATGGTAGAAAAAGGCTATCAAGTTAGGTTCAATGAAAGAGGATGTTTTGTTGAGGATCCAAGGGCAGGTTTCAAGCTCATAGCAAAAGGAAAAAAGCAAGGGAGAATGTTCACAATGGACATAAATCAGCCACACCATTCAATGTATGTCACATATGGAGACAAGAGGATAGCAGATTTGGATCTATGGCATAAACGAATAGGTCACATCAACCTACAAAAGCTCAAGGACATGCAAAGGAGGAGCTTGGTAAGAGGCCTACCAAATTTTACATCTAAAATGTTGCATGAAATTTGTGTAGCTTGCCAACAAGGAAAACAATCAAGGCTGCCCTTCAAGAAGAGTACCTATGTAAGTGCAAATGTTTTAGACCTCATTCACACGGATGTTTGGGGTCCAACAAGAGAAGCATCCCTTGCTGGAAATAGGTATTTTGTAACCTTCATTGATGACTTTTCAAGGAAAGTGTGGTTGTATTGCATTAGAAACAAATCAGATGTGTTCCACTACTTCAAGAAATTCAAAGCACATGTGGAGAAGGAATCTGGCAAGTTTATCAAAACTTTGAGATCCGATGGAGGGGGAGAGTACTTCTCCCATGAATTTTCTGAATTTTTGCAGGTCAATGGCATCAAAAGACAATTTACATGCAGGTATACACCTCAACAAAATGGGGTAGCAGAGAGAAAGAACAGACACATAGCAGAGGTAGCAAGGTGTATGCTCAATGAAATGAATATGCCGCATTGTTATTGGGGAGAGGCTACATATACAGCCACATACATCATGAATAGATGTCCTACATCAGGTATACATCATCTAACCCCTGAGGAAGCATGGAGTGGAAGAAAACCTTGCATTTCACATCTTAGAATCTTTGGTTGTATATGCTATGTACATGTACCTCAAGAGTTGAGGTCAAAGTTAGATGCCAAATCTGAAAGGTGTATTTTTTTGGGATATTCTATGGAACAAAAGGGGTATAAATGCTATAATCCCATCACCAAGGAGCTGAAGGTAAGTAGGGATGTTGTCTTTGATGAGTTGAAGCCTTGGTATGCATGCACAAGTCCATTGCAGGTTGAAGACATAGGTGAGACAGATTTGAAGAATGATGATAGAGTTCAAGAAAGCATGGATTTGAGTGGTCCAAGCAACTCATGCAACACAAGGACACCCTCACCATGGAGTGGAAGGCTTAGGGAAAGAGAGACCAACTCTGAAGAAAGCAAATTCAAAGGCAAAGAGAAGATTTCAATTGAAGAAGGAAGTTATGTGGACGAGAGCATGTTGGAAGATGAAGAGATAGAAGAAATTCAAACTCCAGGAGTGGCAAAACAAAGAAAGAAGATGGCAACCACACCCAAAGGAAGTGAAAGAAGGTCTTCAAGAGTAAGATATCCAGTACAAAGGTTAACATATGATAATTTCATTGCAAAGCATTATGCATACATGACTCAGGTAATCAAGGACAAGGAACCAACTAGTTATGAAGAAGCTAAGGATTGCAAGGAATGGCAAGAGGCAATGAAGGAAGAGCTCAAAGCACTTGATGAGAACCATACTTGGAGCTTGGTACCAGCTCAAGAAGGCATGAAGGTGATAGGTAATAAGTGGGTTTACAAAATTAAAAGAAATTCAGATGGTTCCATTGCTAGGTACAAAGCAAGGTTGGGGGCGAAAGGCTTCTCCCAAAGCTACGGGATAGATTATGATGAAACTTTCAGCCCCGTAGCCAAAATGCCAACAATTAGGACTTTGATTGCAGTGGCCACATCAAGGAAATGGAGCTTATATCAGTTGGATGTGAAGAATGCCTTCCTCAATGGAGAGCTTGAAGAAGTAGTCTACATGAGCCAACCTCAAGGATTTGCTAGTATGAGGTACCCAAATCATGTTTGCAAGCTAAGGAAAGCATTATATGGACTAAAGCAAGCCCCAAGGGCCTGGAATCAGAGGTTAGTGGATTATTTATCAAGTTGTGGATACAAAGAAAGTGTTGCAGATCCATCACTTTACATGAAGAAGCAAGGAGACAAGATGGTATACATATGCATCTATGTGGACGATTTGATCATCACAGGAAGTGATATTGCAGGTATTAAAGATATCAAATCAAAGCTAGGGAAGGAGTTCAAGATATCTGATCTTGGAACACTAAAGTACTTCTTGGGAATAGAGGTAATCTATGCACACAATGGCATCTTCTTGATTCAAAGAAAATACTTGTTGGATGTGCTATACAGGTTTGGTATGAGTGGTTGTAAGCCACTTTCTCAGCCCATGGAGCCCAATACAAAGTTGGTTGCAGGTCAAGGAGAGGCTATACAAGATATTACACTATATAGAAGCATAATTGGTTCATTAATTTATGCTACATTCACTAGACCTGATCTTGCATATGTAGTAGGTGTTCTCTCTCAATTTTTGCATGCACCTACTCATGATCATCTTATGGCGGCAAGAAAGGTGCTTCGTTACATCAAGCACACCATCAACCAAGGTCTATTTTACTCATATGATGCTGATCTAAGTGTCAAAGGATATAGTGATGCTGATTGGGCAGGTAGCAAGGATGATCGAAGGAGTACATCGGGTTATGTTTTCATGATAGGTACAAAAGTGATCTCTTGGAGCTCTAAGAAGCAACCCACTGTTGCTCTTTCATCCACAGAGGCTGAGTACAGAGGTTTAGCATTGGCTACATGTGAGCTATTATGGCTTAAGAAGCTACTTAAGGACTTGGAAGTGGAAGTGCAGGAGTTTCCTCTTTATGGAGACAACATTTCAAGCATCTATCTAGCTAACAATCCCATGTTTCATGCAAGGAGCAAGCACATAGAGGTTCATTACCACTTCGTTAGAGAAAAGGTGATGGCAAAAGAGCTAGATATAAGGTATGTGAACACTAAAATGCAGGTTGCAGACATGATGACAAAGTTTCTTGAAGGTACAAAGCTTGGAGGATTCAAGGAAGCTATCAACATAAGAGACATAGGTTGAAGCAACAAAGGAAAAGACTTGAGCTTGAGGGGGAGTGTTGAAAGTTTTTCAAGCTCAAGAGTGTGGGAACATGCCCCAAATTGAACCTTCCACATCATCCACAATCAAAGGAGGCTGATTTCCACGAGTTTGAGGCATCCAATTATGCCCATAATGGAAAGAAGTTGATTAGAGAAGATTTAGCTCACCTCTTGATGTGATTGGACCTCACTTTTGACATGTATATGCTTTTGATTGGTTAAAGAGGTTAGTATGAGGTCTTTAAAACCTCTAATGAGTTGTATTATGACTTAGAGTCGTGGAAATACGTGCCCAAGCTGCCCCCTTGCTTAAGCACACCCCCTACTAGCTGTTCTCTGCATATTTTGCAGAAATTTCACTTTTACACACTCTATCTATCTAGATGTTTTTGGCAGACCCCCCGGTCTTGTAATTGTTGTTTCTCCTTCATCCGGAATCCATTTACAATGATTTTTGTCTTGTTGGAAAGCTTATAAGTTCTACTTTGTCTGGTATAAGTCTCAGGTTCAGTGCCTGCACAAGTGCAGAGAAATGTCCAGAACAGTGTCTGTCCAGTTAGCTCATACTCTGTGAAGAGATCAAGTTATCTGTTTTGTTATAGCTGGTTGAGGCATCATCCAGTATCCAAATGGAGTGATTTTACTCTCATTTGAAAGCTCTTAAAGTCTAGTTTATGCCTGCAAAATTTCATTTTCAATCTCTGCATATACTCAGAGAAACTCAGAAAATACAGAACCTATGTCTGAAAAATTTTAGGATCCTAGGAGGGTTCATTTGCTTTTGTTGTGCACATAGGAGTGTTTATCCTCCAACATCAGGGTCAACACCTTTCAAATCCTTGTAACTCCAAGCGAATACATCTCTGTATTCTCTTAGCAAGGCAATCAATTCATGCTCTTCTTCTTCTGTCAGATCATGGCCTATATACGTGCATCTCTCCTCTCCTTCTTCTATGGCCACTACTATTTTCTTGGTGGTTTCTTTGTTATCATAGGCCTCTCCTGATTGTGCTTCTCGTTTAGGCATTCTTATCATGACTCTCCTGTCATCTATCTCATACTTCTTAAAATTTTCCGGGACCTCAAACAAAGATTCTTCCTCCTCTGGTGAGACTTCTTTCTTCTTTCGTTTCTTTCCTTCTTCCTTCGGGGTCATATGGGTTGCTAATCTTATATCATTTGTAACCTCTCCATGCCTCTGGGGTTGAAATTCTATTTCATGGAAGTATTCTTCATCTGATGCAAATGGTGGGTCCATAATGATTGACTCTAGATCGGAGTCACTTGCATCCTCAAATGCATCAGGGCTAGGTTCGCATTCTTCTAGAACTGCCTCTCCCATGATTGGCTCTATGGAGAAGACTGAGATATCATAGCCATCCTCATCACAGTGAGGTGTCCATTGTTCTTCATTGATGGCTACGTCCATTGTTGCTAAAATTTCTGCCCAGCCATGGGGTTCAAATTCCTCGTCTGGAAAAACTACAGGTGCATAGGCTGGGTCTTGAATGGGTCTATGAGTTTCGTTCGCACCTACCTCTCTGGCTTTCTCTCTCTTCTCTTCTTCTACTGCTACCTTGCACATCCATAAGTGGGTGTCTTCATGCATCCATGAGGATCCAGATCCTATGGAATGCACCGATTCTGTGTCATCTTTGGCTCTATGGACGGGATTCCATTGGATAGGAGGGACATCTCTGTGAGAATAATCTTTGAGATTGACTTTGGTCGTAACACCCAAGTGTTGCAAATACAAGGAGTTGGTTCCCCAATCCTGTACCACTTGCAATTGTCGCATAAATGGCCTTCCCAAAATCATCTCATAGGCATGATTTTATGGCAAAGGTATGTTCAAACTCGACACCACAGGTGGTGAGAGTTATTCCTTCTAGCAATCCTAGGGGTCTCTCTATGTGACCATCTGCCATTTGCAATTTCATTCTCGTTGGCCTGAGTGCTGGCTTGCCCCAACGCTTCCATAAGGAGGTAGTGGCAATTGCAACTCCTGCACCTGAGTCCAAAATTGCCTTCGTGGTGTAGTCCTGGTAGGTGATGGGAAGATAGGTGTTCCCTTCTTCACCTTCACACATATCCCCGATCTTATCCAAGGGAATTTCTGGCACTGTCCTATGGGATCCTACCTGGGAACGAGGTTTTGCTATCTCTGGTACTTGTTTGGCTACATGTTTCCATAATTCAGGTCTAACCTTGAGTAGCTCTTCTAACCTGAGATTACACTGCACATTAGTGTTCTTCACTACCTCTGTGTTCCTAGGAATGACTGAGTCGTCGTTCCTTACCATGACTGTGGGTGCTCTCATACATGTGGACTTTGCTTCCCATGGGCCTGTGAAGTGGGGTAGCTCTTGTATGGAATTCGACTCAAAGTCTAATCTCTCGTGAGACTGAACACTCTCATGCTCCCCGTAAATAGATGGGATGTCTTGTGGGAATTGGTCGTGTGCATCGTCCACAAGTTCAAAAGGAGGGGCGACCTCGCTTTCGTTATCCCATTTGTCTTCTTGAATCTCTCGTAGGAAGTCTGGTGCAAACCGATTCATAGAAGAAGAAGTGTCTGGCTCCGTAGAATTGGGCGCATAAGCAACCTGTGAAGGAGGGCTAATTCTATTGTTGACTCTCTCCTCGTTCTCGCGAATGGCTGGAGCACAAGCTTCTTGGGGAGGATTACTTATTCTATTACTTTTCCGAACAGGCTCACACATTCCCTGAGAAGGAATGTAGGCAACCTGTGGAGGTACTTGAGCTTTCGAGGGGGGCTCATCTGCCTTTTGGGGGGGAATATAAGCTTCTTGAGGAGGCCCACGGGCTTCCTGAAGAGGCTAGCTTACCCGTTCTCTTGCCCTTCCCTTTCTTTGAGGGGTAGATTCCTTTTCTGGCTGTGCTATTGGCCTCTCTATTCTTTCTAAGGAGGGAAAGTTGTCCGGTTTAGGGGAATTGGCCACATATACTTCGGATGGGGAAGGATCCATATTTTTGCTTGCCTTCTCTCTCTCTTGATTTTTTTCGTCCTTGGCGGATCTTGCAATTATTCTCTCTAATTTCTCTAGGACTCCATCCAAGTGTAATTGCGTCTTGGCTGAGCCCGAGTAATTGAAAAGGCGACTGGCTTCAAACATAGTCTGAGCCAATGCGACCATTTTCGCGCATAGTTTGGTTCTTTCTATCTCTAGGTCAGCTCTAGGATAGCACTTGGCATGATCCGTGACGTTTGGCCCTTCTTGGATTCTGGCTTGATATGCTTTGAGCATCATGTCTAAGTCTTCAGGAGTGGGATCAGCTAACACTGATCCTACTCTAGGGGGTGGTGGGATTTGATGAGGCGGTGGGGAAGGTGGTGAGTCGGATGGAGATGGGAGTGGTGGAGGCGGGGTGATGTGAGAGGGAGTTTGAGCTGTGAGTTCAGTTATCCTCGCTTTGGTTTCTCTTATGCTTTCCTCGAGCTCACTCATCTTTTTGGCCCATTGTCGTTTCATTCTTTCTCGACTATCTTTCCATGCTCTAGTCCTTTTCTTTGTTACGCTCTCGGTTTCACTAGCCTCTGGGCCCTTTTCCTTGCTTGTCTCTTGGTTTTGCTGTAATGCCTGAGCTCTAGTGACTACCTGCACTGGTGCAGTGGAAGTGACGCTTCCTGAGGGATCTACAACCAAACCGATCACATTGATAGGAGTGATTTTTGGCATATTATTGGGGTTCTTAGGACAATCTCGTAAGAGATGTTCTTTTCCACAATCTTGGCAGAAACCTTGGATAGTCACTGACTGGGGTTGTGTAGGTGGAGGCAAGGGACAATCACGAATGAGATGATCTCCTTGGCATCTGTAGCACGGTCCTCTTGGGAATGGAGGTCTTACTTGCCTAGGTTGAGGCCTGGGGTTGGGGTTTGCATACATGACGTTCGTGTAATCTGACTCCCAACTAGGTTCACTTGGTTCCTCACTATAGTAAGACTCGCCATGTTCTGGAGATTGCATGTAGTAAGCCTGGGGACTATCGACATGTGTAGAATCAAAGCTATGGTCACTTGGGTCACTTTCTGAGATCAATGGGGTTACTGGTACTATGGCCCTATTCAGGTTTTCTTCTGCAACAGCATACTTTACTGGAATCACGTTAGTGGGGTTTGGGGGCTGTTGAGCTAGTACCGGTTGGGGTCTCTGTTGGGCCTGATATGGTTGCTGATAGGTTTGTTGGGGTCTAGCATATTGTGGTGGTGGAGGATACTGGTTCTGGTATCTGCCTTGTTGATAGGGTTGAGGGTAGGGTTGCCTAACTGCCTGCTTGTTGTATGGGCAATCTTGCGCAGTGTGGTTTGTGTACTTCCGTTCTATGGTGCAGTACTGGCTACTAGGGTTAACTTGGGGTTGGGCCATAATGGGACACACATTCGCCATATGGTCGCCACCGCATGTATAGCATCTTTTCACAGGGGCAAACCTTGGGATTTGTTTGCTCGATACACCTAATTTCTGAGCTACCTTTTCGGCAAGTTCCTCAATTGATGTGGACTGCGTGGAAGAGTGACTAGATGCACTATCTGAATCTTTGTAGATTTTGGAAAGCTCTAGTTCTTCCCCTAGGTTATCTTCAATGTCAATGCACATGCGTACACACTCTTCTATAGTCCTAGGGTCCTTCAGATACACATAGGATCTCAATTTCGTACTCAGCAATCCATCAAGGAATAAGGCTACTCGTTTAGCAGATGTGGGTAGCTCCGAAATAGGGCACCTTTCAAGATATTGTCTGAATCTTCTTCCTGCAAGTCTCACGGTCTCTTGAGGAGTTTGCTTGAAGCTATGAATCAATGATGAGGTATTGTGTCTTATGCCACTCTTAGAGAACTCTACAATGAAAGCCTCTAGGAGTTGGTCTATGCTCCTGAACTGGCGTTCATCTAATGGCTGAAACCACGTAAGTGCTGTGTTCCTAAGGGTTAGGCCGAAGGCATTGTACTGCGTGAACAGATCCTCCACTTGTTCAGCTCTCAAGACTTGCTTGAACTCCGCCACATGATCATAGGGATCTCCTGTGCCGTCAAAGTAATTCTTCATGGACTTGACTAGCTGGGTGGGTCTCAAAGTTCTTGTGTGCTCTCTAGGCCTCGGCAGAGGGAATCCATCTACATTTCTTTGGTTCCTGTGGGCTCTATGCATCTCAGGTTCTACCCTATTCGTCTCTGTTCTCGTTCTTTCTCTGCCCACGGGGTTGGCGAAACTTACTTCTGGTTTATCCCTACTTCTATCTCTTTGTGTACCATGAGCTTGGGAAGTTCCAGCCCCAGGGTGACCATAGGATACATTTGATCTTGGTTGGGGGAAAATGAATTCACCCTTCCAAGTGTAGGCATGCCTATCATTTTCTGTCACCACAAAGATCCGTTCTGAAGCATGATCTAAGTAGGTCACTCTGCCTGGGCTATCCGGATCCTTAAGCTCATAGATCATGATATTTCCTATATCAGTTGGCTGATTGGATTTATACCTCCAAAAGGCTTCATCAGTTTCCCGATTGAGGAGCAATTCTATGCTCTTGTTGTCCTGGGGTACCCACTCAGGTGTGATAATCCTAGTGAGAACTGATTTACCTCGAGGGGTTCTAGGTTCTACTCCCATATTTCCTTGTTCCAAGTCGCCTAAGTCTGCTTCTGAGATTACATTTCCAAATTCATCTGTCCTATCAGGGTGACTAGTGACAACATATATAGTTCCTTCTTTGTCCAGGTATGCACCATTTTCAAACTTGACAGCTGGGTGTTCTAGTCCTATGGATTGGTCATGGTTTTTAATCTGGACCACGGATCTTCCTAGGCCGTCCTCATAGATGCTAGCACCTAGTCGGTTGGTCCTAAGATATTCCAGCTGTGTTTTGTAAGGGCCTTCTACCCTGTACAAATAAGGCACTCCTGAACTTCCCGTAGGTCTGTCCATGCCTTGAGACATTTCTGACTCACTGGTCTCAGAGCTAGGGTAGTATGAGTGGTGGCTCAACTGCTGGGCCCAAGACCTTGCAGTGTGATTGACACTAGCCTCTGAAGACCTAAGACTTTGTCTCTCCCTTGCTAGGTGTCGTCCTGATCGAAGGTTCATATGCCTAACTGATTATCCCAAAAAAAATTTTTCCAGAGTACAACCTCGTTGCCAATCAATTGGTACCAGTCACTTGATTCTTTTTAGTTGGTTATTGTGTTTATGGTCTTGTCTGATATCCCGTCGTCAGGAACACTTGAATGTTCTTCGTACTTTAGGTTGATCGTTCCACGTTAGGTTCTTTTCCTTTAGGTTATCGACAGTACAGAGATTATGTTTTTAACTTGAACTTGAGTTTTTAGGTAGTCTTCAACTTGATAACTGCCTATCGTCGCCCTGACTTACTCCTATCTCTACTCGTTCTTAGCTTGAGCTAGGAAATGACAGAGGGAGTTGAGAATAATCCAACCTTACTTGTTGATCCCTTGCTTTATGGTGCTCAAGAACCCGGTTCTCAAGCTTGCAAAGAAACCTTGCTTTGTACGCTCTCAGTTGCTCTCAATGGACCTATAAAAGTCCCACGGTTAGCTCAATGCTTAGATTCAAGGACACAACCCACAACTTTCATTCATGTAACATATACACATATTTGCATTGTGACTTTTTAGGAAAATAATTCTAAAGACCCCTGACTTTGAGCCCCCTGGGTATGGTCAACTTCAAAATACCCTCTCTGAAAATCAATGCATTATCTTTATAAAAAACAGTTGAGGGCGTGTAGTATATGCCACGAGCTTTCCAACAAGCCCAAGAGCTCAAAAATTGGATTTCATATGAAAAAGTTAGGACTGTTCAGGGTTTAGGGAGTTAAATCGGGATTCAATACAAGCTAACAGTCAAACAGGAATACTCGAGTAGCTTGTGGCACGGCCTAACAATGCAATACTACACCCTAGAGTTTGTCCCACACTTCATCACAATTTAGACCAATCACTTTGCCTTGAAAATTTGACCTAATTTGCCCTTCTAACGCGTTCGCAAAGTCTGTCGGTCGCGATTGACAGGTCAGTCGCGATCGACGTGTCGATCGCGATTGACAGGTCCGTCGTGGCTGTCAGTCGCGATTGACTGGTCAGTCGCGATTGACGGGGGTTACGAAAAGTCAATCAGTCGTGGTCAAAGCGTCGTTGACTCTGTCGGTCGCGATTGATGAGTCGATCGCGATTGACAGGTCGGTCGCGAGGGTCTGTCGATCGTGGTCAAACAGTCGTTGACCGTGTCGGTCGCGATTGACGGAGCCGTCGTGGTCTGTCCGTCGTGGTCAAACCGTCGTTGACTGTGTCGGTCGCGATTGATGACTCGATCGCGATTGACACGTGTCACGCGTATGGTCAGTCGGTCGTGGTCAATCGGTCGTTGACTCTGTCGGTCGCGATTGACGTGTCGATCGCGATTGACAGATCTGTCCGTCGTGGTTTGTCGATCGCGATTGACAGAGCGATCGCGATTGACAGAAATCTGTGGAATTTCAAAAAACTAAACACATTTTTGGGAAGCTCTAGGCCTGTAGGTCATGGATATGCACTTTGTTTAGCAATTAGAGCAAGTTTTCAGTCGGTCGCGATTGACAGAGCTCGGCGACACACAGACAGTTACTCAGATTTCCGTACCTGCGCAGGGTGCTGGGGATGATGATGCGGCCTGTACCTGCAGAAAGCTCACAAAACATGCAAAAAACAGCACATGCAAATTCGCTCTCTCGCTCTCTCTCACAAGTGAAATGAGGGAAATGAGGTGGAGATGGGGATATAGTCAAAAAACTGAAATTTTCGCGATGATGGAGATGGACGTGGGAGATGGTGATGATGATGATGGTGATGAAGATGGTGAAGAAAGTAAAAGAAAATCGATGAAAGTGAAGAAAATACCTACAACTCCAACGCGTCAACTCTACGTCTTACCATCACACGCTCGTCCTCAAAGCTCGATCCCCGGCAACGGCGCCAAAATTTGGTGTAGCTCAGTGATGAGTAGCACCTCCTTTAATGTCAATCCGGGAAGACGTGAGGATGGTATGAAGACCTCGAGCAAGTGGCGGCACAAGTGCGTGAGTGAGAAGCACACAAGCATGCACACACATACACACACACGCGCACACACGGCAAGACAAAGAGAGAGAATCAATGGAGTTCTTTAGATTACTTTCACAAGCTCTTACAAGTTCGTTTCAATTACAATCTAACCTCAAAAATGAGCTCTCTAGCTCCTTTTATAGTTTTTGACTAGCTTTTGGCCCTGTCCAGACCTAGTGTCCGGCCTAGTTAAAAATTAGGTTCCAGGGCTTATTTGGGGGCTCAAACGAGATCTAAAAATTATGAAAATTGGTACGCAACTACTTCTAAGGCTCCTCAAGCTCAAGGACTCCTTGGCTTGCACAAAATGGAGCTACAAAAATGTGAAATGAGATTTACAATGATTATTAGTGATAAAAATCACTGTTGTTGTAGGGATTTCTTCTAGTGATCTGCCATACATATCTTCAAGCTCCCTACTTGCTCTTCTTCCCTGCATGTCCATCTCTCTGATTTGCATTAATGTCTTGAAAAAATATTGGCCTACTTGCCAGATCTTCTTTGACTGCCCTGTTTGCTCGTGCTGTCCCTTCGCTCTGACTCCCTTCTTTGACTTTCACGTCTTGTAGTTCCTGATGTACCAAGGCTACTGCCAACAAGCTCCCTCGCTTGAAACACATGGACAATATCGCAGCGCACATGACTGTCAAAATCTTTGACATGATGCAAATGGTTTTCAAAGTCTTCCATCGTGTAAAGGCACCTCATGTAAACACCCCGGGCTTCGAGCATGGCAATTTGGATCTTGCATACAATATGAGTACTACGCCATCGCTACGGGTGTGTTATGCCTGGCATTGCAGAATTAAATATTTACCGGCGTGCTACAAGCAGACTTTCGAAGAAATGTTCACAACCGGTTTTTGGGAATACCATTCAGAAGTGTTCATCAGCAGGCCCACCCACCTCTTACACCTATTCGCCTGTGAACAGATGGTATATTCCACACATTATCGACTCCCGCCATCCGATGAACCACAACCAATTGATTGGGAGAAACTCGAGGCAGATTTGGCCCGAGGCATTCGAATATCAGAACACACCCTCGCTCAGGAACTACTATCGAACTACATCCGACAGACCGCACAACAAGGTTCTGTCGAGGACGACAGAAGCGAGAGGGAGGGGGGTGTTAGCAGTAGCCAGAGGCATAGAAGACGCGGAAGCATGTAAAGACAGAGCAGGGAGTCAGTCGGATCTTTTTTCAAAAGAATTCTGTTTTAAAAATACTTTTCAAAAACCTCCAACAGTGATTTTTATCACTATTGTAACATATGTAACATAGAAAAACCCTTTTCTTAATTTCTAGCTCCATTTTGTGCAAGCCGAGGAGTCCTCGAGCTTGAAGAGCTTAGGTAGAATGAGCGTATCAATTTTGGTTATTTTTAGACACCATTTACCCCTTCAAATAGCACTTAGGACCTATTTTTTAACTATGTCGGTCACTAGATGTGAAACCGGTCAAAACTAGTCTAGAATCTATAAAAAGAGCTAGAGAGCTCATTTTTGAGGTTGTTTACTGTGAGCTTAGAGCTATTTTGAGCTTGTAAGAGTGTTCTTGAGTAATAGAGTTGATTTCTCACCTGCCATTGTGTCTTGCTTGTCTCTTCGTAGTGTGTGTGTATGTGTGTGTGCATCTCTATGCTTCTCACCTTCACTCTCACTTCATCTCACATTCACGATCTTCATATCACTCCTATCTCTTCCACGGATTGACATTAAGGAGGTGGAGCTTCTTAACGTGGTTCTCACCATTGTGCTAGAGCAACATAGGTAATCAACCCGAAAAAAATAAAACACAAAGTAGCATATTTTCACCATAGGAACCCTAATTGCATTTTGAGGTTCACTTTGATTTGGAGCTTCTGTGAGAGAGATTTCTTGGTGTGTGAGCTCTTAATTTTAGATATTGAAGGCATTGATCATGTATGATCATTGTGATAGCTCCCCGTATGAGAGTAGATCATAGTCTTGTCATGCGTTTGGCATATGAGATGGCATTGTGGTGTACCTTTTAGGTTTATGCAATCACAAGTTTGGTCATAGTATTGTCAATGGATGTATAGTGTAATTGTGGTCTATATCTTGTTTATGCCACTTGGATACATATTTACTTGTTGATTGCACACAATTTTTGAGAGTTGATTTTGGATCTTGGTTAGTACTTGTATTGTTGTTTTTGTGCAAGTGCATGATCCAACTAGAGCATCAAGTATAGATCATTTTGTCACCTATGTTGTCTTTGCATTGAGCCATAATATCATTGATCACTATATATGATTGCCACTATAGTTTGGCATTAGTGAATGATATATTCCTACATGGTTATTTTGGTTTAGAGTCCATTTTTTAGGGGAGATGCTATCGAAATTTTGTCAGACCTTATGCGAGATATGTTGGAGTTAGACGTCTGCGGAAGCATGCGAACAACACAAGGAAGAAGAAGAAGCTTGGAGCACAACACACAATACTGAATGTATTACTAGAGAATGTACAAAGATAAGTAGCCCATTAGGGCAATAGGCGTATATACAAGCCGGGGGGAAAAACCTCCTAAATAGGGAAAAAGTGCCCCGGTGGTCCTAGTGTGTTCACACAAATCACTACCTAAATATATCAACAAATCCCCCTTGGGAGTGATGCGGTGAACAAGGAGCTGGTACTTATGTATAAGGAAGTGCCAAGCTATGTGGAAATCACTCCACAAAAGGAAGTAAGCCCAAAGCTTTGCGGAAAGCTTCAAACTTCTCCCTAGGCAGAGCCTTCGTGAAAAGGTCTGCAATGTTCTCCTGCGTGGGCACATGTGCCAAGCTGATCTCCCCAGTAGAGAACCTCTCCCTAACATAGTGATAATGCACCTCAATGTGCTTAGTGCGAGCATGCAACACAGGGTTCCTCGCAACTGCCAATGTGCTTTGACTGTCAGTGAAGATGGTGGTGGTAGAAGTCTGACCAACACCCAAATCAGCCATAAGGCGTCTGAGCCACACACACTCAACTGTCGCTGTGAAAGCTACCCTATACTCAGCCTCACAACTGGCAGTGGCCACAGTAGGCTGCTTCTTGCTCAACCAAGATATACATGAGCTACCAAGCATGAAGCAAAAGCCACTAGTGGACACACGAGTGTTATAGCAACCAGCCCAATCAGAGTCAGAAAAAGCATGCAAATCTAGCGGTAGTGATCCCCCCTTGGGATAAAACAACCAAAGTAGCTGAGTACCACTCAAGTAACAAAAGATGCGCTTAACAGTCTGCCAATGCTTGACTCCTAGGCAATGCATAAACCTGCTCATTTGTGAGACAGCAAACTGAATATCTGGCCGAGTAATGCAAAAGCAAATCAAGCATCCAACAACCTGCTGATAGAGAACAGCATCAAATGCATCTCCAGCATCATGAAGACTCAATCGTAAACCTCACTCCATAGTAGTGGCTCTTCAAGGCCAAAATGCTGCAATAATGTGTCAATATATTTTGTTTGACACAAAGCCATTCCATCATCAACTTGCATAAACTGAATCCCCAAATAGTGATGCAAATGCCCCAAATCAAACATCTCAAATGAAGCATGCAAATCAACCTTAAAATCAGCAATATGCTTCTCAATAGGACCAGTGAGCAACATGTCATCAACATAGACAGCAATGATCAGAAGCACATCATTAGCACGCTTAACATATAAGGTGCTTTCAGTTGGACTCTTCTCAAAACCATGTGCAACCAGATAGGCATGTATCTTCTCATACCAAGCACTCGTGCTTGCTTTAAACCATATAATGCCTTCTTTAACCTGCACACTTGGTTTTCATGTCGTTTCTGCACAAAGCCACGGGGCTGAAAACATACACTTCTTCATGCAAGTCACCATTCAGAAATGTTGTTTTAATGTCCAACGGATGTACATTCCAACCATGATGGGCTGCAAGTGCACAAATGGTCCGAACAGTAGTCATATGACATGTAGGTGCAAAGGTCTCATCAAAATCAATGCCTCTTCCCTGTGCATAACCCTTTGCAACAAGCCTAACCTTATACATGTCAACTGTACCATCACATTTATGCTTCAGCTTGTATACCCACTTAGTGCGAATGGCCTTCTTGCCAGGAGGCAAGTCACATAAAGACCATGTACCATTCTTCATTATAGCATCATATTCCGATTGCATAAGAGCCATCCAATTTTCTGAATTATGTGCTTCATCAAAAGAAACAGGCTCATTCTCATCACAGAGACTAGATGCATCCATAGCATAGCAATCTGATGCAAAGGAGGCACTATGAGAGCCTGAACGAGTACGATATGACAAAGGTGCATCTAATTTGCTGTCACGCAAAGTCTGCACCAGCCATTTTGGCATAGTCTTTGTCTGCTCAGTATCAGCTCTCTCATCAACAAGTGCATCATGTAACTCTGCATCAAAAATGGAATAATCTGCATCATCATATGAAACCTGCAAAGGCTGAGAAGTTGCCTCATTAGGACCAGCACTAGACTGTCCACCTATAAAAAGAGGCATCAAAGTATCATACATGTCTTTAGAGATAACAGATGTCTCCTTCGTACATGAAAGCAATGGCTGAATAGCATCTTCAACAAAGACAACATCATGGCTAACCAGAATGTGTTTAGTCTGTGGATGATAGAGACGATAGCCTTTACTTTCATAACTGTACCCAACAAAAATACATTTTACTGCCTTATCATCCAATTTTCTGCGATGTTGTTCAAGCACTAGTGCATATGCCAAACAACCAAAACACGCAGATGAGCAACAGATGGCTTGCGGTCATGCCAAGCCTCATATGGAGTGATAGACTGCAGCGCTTTAGTGGGACACATGTTCAGTACATATGTTGCACACATGACAGCCTCAAGCCAGAAACTATGTGGTAAAGCCTGACTCTTGACCATGCACCTCGCCATCTCCATGAGTGACATGTTCTTTCGTTCAGCAACTCCATTCTGTTGAGGTGTATATGGCACTGTACACTGGTGTTTTATCCCACGTTCAGCCAGAAATGCATTAAAATCAAAAGACATATATTCCCCCCGTGGATCAGAACGGAGGGTGCCCATTTTACATGCTGACAGATTTTCAACCAAAACCAAAAACTGTTTAAAGCACATGAACACTTCGGACTTTGCTTTGAGTGGATATGCCCATGCATGCCTAGAAAAATCATCAATGAAAGTCACGAAGTAAAGGTAATTTCCAAAAGAGGGTGTCTGCATAGGACCACAAACATCACTATGTACAAGCTGCAATTTTTGCGTAGCCCGAACTGAACCATCTTTTGGAAAGGAGGAATGCTGCATTTTGCCCAAAATACAGCCTTCACATACATGTTTTCCAGGTGCCTCAAGCTTGGGCAAAGAAGACACCATATCAGATTTCTGCAGGCGTAGCAAACTAGCAAAATTCAGATAACCAAAGCATGCATGCCAAAGCTTTGCATCTCACATAGCCTAAGAATCATGTACTGCACATGCCAAATCATTCACATATCTTTCATAGTCTATGAGCTTATACAGCCCACGACATAAAATGCCAGAAGCAATAATAACATCGCCATTTGACATATCATGAACTGTACATATGTCATCAACAAATTTCACAACCAAGCCAATCTTAGCTAATGGAGAAAGTGATAATAGATTCTTCTTGATCCCTGGTACAAATAGAGCATCTAACAAGGTGAAAGAACTACCATCAGCAATAGTCAGAATGATCTTACCAACTCCCACAACAGGATAAGAGGAGTTGTTGGCGCATGTGATAGTATTCCCTGTAGGGGTAGGCTCGAGTGAAGAGAAAACTGCGCTCCGAGGTAATATGTTTGGTCGCCCCACTGTCAAAGTACCAAACATCTGAGTCTACTACAGACATGCACTGCTCATGAGAAGATGGGTCAAAACTGCAAACAGTAGTAAACGCCCATTCTTCTTCCTGCACAAGATTAGCAGACTCTGTTTTTGGTGTAGAGGCTTCTGCAACGACCATTCCAGCCTCCTTTTTCTTTGCCTCTTTTGCAGCTAGTTTTGAACAGTTCTTCATGATATGATCATTTCCTTTACAGTACTTACAAAATAATTTCTGCTTTTTTGATTTCTTCTCATCTTTATCTTCCTTCTTCGAATATGCAGAATTAGCAGATTTCTGCTTACTAGTTGAAGAGCTCCATTTTCCTTTGCCCTTCTGACTAGCCAGAAAAGCTTGATCTGCAACTCGCATAATGGACCTGTTTTGCCTGGACTGGTCTTCCTGCAACAGAATAGAGACTAAATCCTCAAATAATAAGGCATTTGGATTGCCTTTCATCATTAATCAAAGAGTAGAAGCAAAACTCTGATATGAATCAGGAAGACCATTCAAAACGGTCTGCAGAAGTGAGCTATCTGGTATAACTTCATCAGCAAAAATAAACTGTTCCTTCAAGTCTTTGATCTTTGTTTAGGAAAATTTCCATAGAATCACCTTCATTCATGTGCTCACTCTCCAACTGTTTCCGGAGGTAAGCAACACGAGCCTCATCCTAGCTTGGTACAATGTGGTAAGTGTATCCCAAGCATCCTTCACTGTTCTGCAAGAGCGAATGTGAGGAATAATGGCACGTTTAATAGAAAAAGCTATCAATGCATGTGCCTGGGCATCTCTGCCATCCCAGCAAATCTGCTCTGTAGTAGGTGCAGTAGAAACAGTAGCATGAACAGGAATCTGCGGAATATCATCTTCGACACCGTCTTCGTCAGCTCCAGCACCTGTATTTGCAGTACCTGTAGTAAGAGTTGTAACACGACGTCTTTCAACACCCTCCACAATGTTCCACAATCCTTTGCAACCATAATTGTCGCATCATATAAGCCCATAATGGGTAGTTGGTACCATCCAACTTATCCTCAACAGCCAACATACGGAATACATCACAGCTTTCAGCCATGGCCGGTGACTAAAATACCTTGATGCAGAAAATTGACTGTATCTCAAAAATTTGAACAGAACTACCCTAACGAATTCTGCTAGACCTGTAGCAGACTTCGAGACGCTTATATTGGCGAACGTAAATTGGTATATAGCTTTGGCACAAAAAGACGAAATAGCTTGCACAAGCATTGTGATAGTGCGTTCGGAGGCCGAAACGAGCTCAGATCGCAATTTCGGCACCAACACTGAGTCACAACAAAGGAGAACAAAGACATGTTCTCTATTCCTTTTTACCTAAAGACCATGATATCAAGCAATAAAGTGGGCATTTTACAATATCTAGAAAGCATCACTTGTTCTTGCTTGTAAATATTGTCACTAGAAGCTTGATCTCATATCCCAAGTAGTCAAGATAGATATAATAAAATACTTGGTGCCATGAAAACTAGTTGTTCAGCATGATCAAGAATCCCACATCATGATCTTTGACAAGAGATTAGAGTTGAAGGTACAAGTAAGAGTTCAGGAAGCTCCTTCATTACATCTATAACCTCAACAAGCACAGATTATAGCTGATTAAAAGCTACTCGAAAATCAGAGTACATGTGTTGCAAAAATCGGAACATTTTAACAAGGCAATTAAGATCATCCCCTTTGTATAGTTAAGATCGTCATTGAATGCTGGGCCATATTCACAGAATATGAAATAAATTTCACAAAAGCATTCCCAAGAGAAGATTATAATCAACAAAATTATACTAAGAAACATTCACACATTCATCAGAGAAATGCTCAAGATAAATCAAGCTGAACACAAAGTGGAAGCAGAACTCGACATTATATTTCTATTAAAATGATGTTTTACATTTCATGTGTTTTACAAGAGTAATATAATCTACAATAGAAGCTGCACATAGCTTTCCTCAGGCTCAAGCATAATGGGATCCTCTGGAACATTAGAACACATCTCCTGCCTCTCTTGCCCCAAGATTGGCTCTTGAAGGTCAGCCATGTCCCTCGGTTCATCTGCAAGTGGGGGAACAGACTCCCTTGAAGCCGGTTGGAATCTCTCCGTGTCTGCAATGTGCTTCCTTCCAACCTCTTGGTCTTCATCTGGGCATTCATTCAACCCATTGATTCTCATTCTAATGAATCTCACTTGAGCATCATCCTTCTCCACAACTATGCAGTGCCTGAACATCTTTAAGGAGCAAGCCAGAGTCGTTCCTGAAACAGCAGAAAACCACTTAGAGGCCAATCAACATGATGACTAATGAAAATTGTTAAAATTGAAATTACCTGTGCCCGAAAAAAGGTCTAGGATCCAGTCATCATCATTGGAGAATAGTTGAAGCAATCTCATTATGAGCTTTTATGGCTTCTGATAGGGGTTAACCAATGTCATGTCCCCAGCTACATGACGAAGTTTCTTGGTAACGGCTGGGAACATGAGCACATTTGAGATCCCATTCTCATTGCAATGCTCCCTCACTCTCCTTTTGCTTACTTCATCATAATAGCCAACTGTAATGCATTCAGTGGAGCTCACAAACCTATGCAAAGGAGTGTGATTGACGTTTGTCTTCACCCTGCCAACAAGAACTATAAGTGACAGAGAGCATCATTAAAGCCATGGAGATAGAAAGAAGATTACTTACCACGTGAGGCACTCCACAGCATGACATCTTGCCTTCAGAGCAGTTGAAATAGAGAAAGACTGGTCTCTGCTATGGAAAATTACTATCCTCCAAAGAGGAGACATAGTCAACTTTGCAAAATCAGTGACCATCTTCCAAATCTGAGGGTGTTTGAAGGGTTCATCATCATTAACTGATCCCAACATCCTAAATCCATAGGGTATGTCTGCTATGAGAAGGGAGAAATGCTTTCTAGGCACAACAGAACAAATGTTATTTACATCACTACAGAATACATTGTAATATACAGGCCTAAGGGGGTCTAGGGGATTGGAGAAACATTTCAGAGCCTTGCTCTTTGAATGTGAGCAGGGGGGCAATCATCTAGTAGCTCTGCAGACTTACTTTTCTTTGGCTTCTGCAGAATAAAGTGGAAAGACAATCAAATGAGCTCTTCACGACAGCAAACGAAACATAAGGAATCGATGCATGGCATCAATTTCGTGTGTGGGTAGATGCCAGGCATCAACTTTCTACTGAAATTCGATGCCTGGCATCGACTTTGGGACATACGTCGATGCCTGGCATCGACTTATGCCACGAGGTCGATGCCAGGCATGGACTTATGCCCCCAAGTCGATGCCAGGCATCGACTTATGCCCCCAAGTCGATGCCAAGCATCGACTTATGCTAGGAGGTCGATGCCAGGCATCGACTTTTGGCAGCAGGTCGATGCCAGGCATCGAATTTAGCAGTAAGTCGTTGCCATGCATCGAATTCCTACTAAAAGCCTGGCATCAAATTGGTTAGGTGAATCAAGGCATCTATACTAATAGCAAACCAGGCATGACCTCTGAAAGAGAACCTACCCAATCACGAAACATGATAAAATATTCTGATAAAGCTTTGTAGGATGATGTGGTTGGATAGTCTGCTTGGACCTCTGTCCAAGAAAAGCAACCCAGCCTCTTCATCATCACCTCCTGAATCTTCATGTATACTTTATGACTACAATCACAGAAATGAAAAAGAGACTAGGTTAGACCAGAAACATGGGAGGAGGGAAAAAGGATCTGAGAATAACATACATACTTATTGAGCTCAGTCACCATCTCCTCCAGGCTTAACTCCTTGGAGATTACCCTTGACAAAGTTGATATAATCAATGTATCATCCTTGATTCCTTGAGGGCCCTCCATGGTGTCAGCTTCATGTCCTCAGGAGCCTCTTCAATTGAGAGGTCAACTTTCCTTCCCTTTCCCTTCAGATCAACCTGTGGGTCTGGCGTCGACTTTCGTTGCTTCTGGCCCTTGACCTCCTTGTTCTCCCACATTGTGAAAATTTTATCTTGTAGATCCCAGATCTCACCTGTTCTGAAAGCCAGTTGAAACCATGGATCATATTTCCTCAAAGCATCAGACTTTCTATTCTCATCCAGTGCAATTCCAACCTCAACAAGGCATTGCTTTCGTAGATTGGGATGTATTCTTCCAGCTTCCTTCACGAGACAATCTTCATACTCATGGTGGAAGAACCGAATTCTCTCTATGGAGGACATTTTTTGCCTATAGTCATTGTCATTGTTGTGATCCCAAGCAAGAAGCTTGGCTTCCTCAGTTGTAAGACCAACATATATCTTGCACTCTGCATACCTAAAGAAGAATGTGGTAGGGTGCTCCTTCACTAGCTGTCTGCAGGCGTCTGCAGAGTGTGAACCTCCAATCACATAATATGTATAATCCTCAAACAAACCCTCATTGAAATCCTCCACAAAGCTGCACTCATTCGGATCCACCATGAGAAGGAATGGCACAGCAGTAGCATGAGGATTTATTTTCATTTTCTTCTTAAGATTCTGCACGTGCAAATTGTGTGGCTCCAAGATCTCAAGGGGCCTCCTCCCTGTGATTGGATCTATTGGTGGCCTATGGATGATATTGATTGGTAGGTGTAACAACTGCCCCTTCTTCACACCTTTTCTTCTAGCTATGTCCTCCCTCATCTTGTTCTGCTCAGTACCAAGAACACCCGAGGCAAGCTCTCCACCGGGTGCAACTATTATATCCTCAGAGCTAGAGCTTGAGTCAGAAGACTCCTCATCTGCAATTCTCTTCTTTTTCTTCTGGAACTTTTTTTGCACGCTCTGCTTACCCCTTGCCTTTACAGGGGTTGTCATCTTCTGTTGTGTGGGCATGATATTGCCCTGGATCCATGGCATCAAGTCCTTGATAAGATTCACTGAGTCCCTGCATATCTCTGCAAGCCCATCTGGAACACAGCACTCTGGGCACAAGAAATCCATCTTGCATATAATATTTCTTAAACCTTTCGATGTCTCTACCAGGACAAGGAGGTTGTCAGAATCCTCATCTTCATAATCCAGTTTGTACACAAGCCATACTGAAAACCTTGTGTTGTCGTGATCTTTCCTCTCCCATACGCCCCTGCGAACACAAGAAGGACTGCATTCTTTTCTTCAACATACTGAAGGCACCACTCCAGGTTTGTCATGTCTCGTAGTGGACGATCTGTCCTTAAGACCTCTGCGTCCCTCGACCTATCCTTCCTAGATGTATCATCCTCAGGAAATTTGATGCTACTCTGTCCACTAGAGGATATTCCAACCGGATTGCTGGCCTTCTCAGAGGATAAGGATGCAATAATTTTCTTTAGTTTTGCTTGATGACCAATGCCTTTGTCACATTGCTGATCAGCAGAGCTCATGGTCACTCTCAGCTTCTTGAAGGGCCTCTCACTCTTGGACTTAGCATCCCTGAAGGGGCTTGGAAATATCAGCTCATACATTATTGTGTTTTTCAAGGGTCCAAGTCGATGCTAGGCATCGACTTTGCACCCTAAAGTCGATGCCTGGCATCGACTTTCAGGCCACATTCGATGCTAGGCATGGACCTTCCAGGTCGATGCCAGGCATCGACTTGAGGGTGCAAGTCGATGCCAGGCATCGACTTGAGGGTACAACTCGATGCCAGGCATCAACTTGAGGGTGAAAGTCGATGCCAAGCATCGACTTACACCCTCAAGTTGATGCCTAGCATCGACTTACACCCTGATCAAGTCAATGCTTGGCATCGACTTGCACCCTCAAGTCGATGTCTGGCATCGACTTCCACACAAAGTCAATGCCTGGCATCGACTTGCACCTAAAAGTCAATGCCTGGCATCGACTTACACCATTAGGTCGATGCCTGGCATCGAGTTGTACCCTCATTGGATCTATATTTTAGGAGCTAAGAAAAATAAAAACCTAGAAAGCATACTATTTACTCAAACATACAAAAGGAATCTTTTAGGAATCTTTTTTTGTGGTATGATTTTGTCTACCTCTTGGTACTCTTGCCAACATTCTTCTTCTCCATGAGAGTTGCCTTGCTGGTATGCTGAGCTCTGTGCTCCATGGCTGTCTATGCTCTGTTGCTCTCTCTTGCTCGTGGATTTTGAAAATGAGAATGATCTCCTCCTCTGCTATTTATAGGCAATTGGGTAACTTGAACTAGAGACTAACTGGATCTAATTGAATGAGTCCAATTGCTAACTATATATGTCAACTTATCTAACCAGGAAATACCACTCACACAAATAGGTTGCTTCACCTCGACTTTAATGAAATATTCATAGAACCTTGCAACTATTTATATACATTTGCATGGAATTTACACTTCGATGGCAAGAGTATGGTATGTACATGAGGAAGTGTAATCTCATGTATAAATTGTTTCTTAGAATCTCTTGCTTGGGAAAAAATCAAGTCTAAGTTGTGTTGAATATGGGAGATTAATGACATCTTTATAGTGTTATCCTTCTCACTTCAATTCATATTCACATTTATCTTGTAACACATTGTTGAAAAGGAAAATCAATGTATGAAGAAACATTCAAGTAAAGAACTTTGGGGTAATTTCGACAAAATAGGTTGGTAATTTCAACAAAATAGCTTGGTAATTTCAAACATCACTCATTGTCTTTGCATCCAACATTTAGAAAAATCGTAGATTCAAAATTCATTTGAAAATCTTTTGTAACAAGCATATACTTAATTCTTACATTTAATTCTTACATATACTTTTCCATATACTTCTTACATATACATTTCCGTGTACCTCTTTTACACATAATTCTTTTTTAATATACTTTCATCTACCTCTTTGAGATCTAGCCAAGACCACAATAAAACCTAATCCTTGAAATCTTAACCAAAGGTAAAATTTCTTCTTGTATAGTCTTCAATGGCACTACTCCAAACAATTTTAATATCTAATCTAGTTGGAACTCAACTTGGGTATATTTTGATTCACTCATAATGCTAAGACTCAATGACTCATATCTAGTTAGAAATCAACTGTGTATCTCATCTTTCAAAAGTGAATCAAATCTTTGGTTCCCTTATTAGTGTATATTTGAGTAATTAAGTAATTTGATGTAATTTGATGTTTAATGTAATTTAATGAACTTTTGATTTCATATCTTCTTGATGTGACATTTGATGTGACATCTTCACTTGATCTCGGATTTCTACTTTGTTGAAAAGGTCATTCATCTTCAGTCTTCTGTGAACTGAGTGAAGATGAGCTCAATCTTTTCTGTGGATGCTTGGGCATCAGCTTCCTCTGCTCATATTGATACAGTTTCGGATTCATTGTTCTCAGTTGACCCTTTCCACAGAAGTGATGATCCCTATGGTATAGAACGTGCTGATGATTCTATGTTTTCTGTTGAGTCATTTAAGTTATCCAATTCACAATGCAATGCTGCTCAACCAAGTGCACCTCTTGATCTCCCATGTGATCCAACCATTGATCTCCCTTCTGACTCAAGTGCATGTGGAGCAACGGAAAAGCAAAGCAAGCTCAATCTACGATTTAAAAGAAGGCCTCGTGAAGTAAGTCAAAAAAGATTTAAATTTCTTAATTCAGATAGACAGATTGCATTGGATATTGTGAAGCATTGTTGTGGTTTGAAATGTTTGTACAATTTAGGAATGAAGAAACTAAAGCACCTAAGAGAAAAATTCCTCCATTTAGATAGTGAAAGGCATGATATATACCTTGTTTCTCGCATGCAAATGATTGAGGATAACATGTCAGTAACACGTGTTGCTTTTGAATATTTCTTTAGTCAAGGGATGCGATGTTGTAGGGCTGCATTTAAAATTGCAACGGGTGTGGGAAATTTTAGAATACATAGGGTTCAATAGGGGCTTTTGAATGGGGATCTCATTTTGGATACGTTCCATGTTGGGACCAAAGGATCTGTTGGACTTCATGCAATGAATTGGATGATGAACTATTTTAGCTTGCATTGTGAGGTTATGCCTACAATTGGAAGGTTGCACTTGTCAGATAACTTTACTCGTCGAGAGGTATTTCAAATATATAGAGAAGACATGGAAAATAGAAA
The DNA here is from genome assembly GCA_020310875.1 of Ceratopteris richardii. Classification (NCBI taxonomy): domain Eukaryota; kingdom Viridiplantae; phylum Streptophyta; class Polypodiopsida; order Polypodiales; family Pteridaceae; genus Ceratopteris; species Ceratopteris richardii. The sequence continues at coordinate 121,214,469 of CM035438.1, read as the reverse complement.
TGAGAAGTATGTGTTTTATCATCACTTTACTCGATTATGGAAGGAAGAGTTTAACAATGTGTCTATTCCTCGTAAAGTTAGAATGGGTGAATGTTCAGTTTGCGCCACTTTGAAAAACATGGCAAAGGGGGCTACAACACCACAGGAAAAGAATAATTTTAAAAACCTTCTTAACAACCATCGTGAGAGTCAAGCTTTAGAGAGAAAGAAAGCAATTCATCATCAAAGTAAAGCACTCAAAAATCCGGAGCGTTATATGTGTTTGTTGATAGATGGTATGGATAAAAAAAAAACTTGTTTGCCACATTTTTATGGCATCCCTAAGGACATTGGAGATGAAGTCCTTGTGCAAATGCATTTGGTTGGTGCTTTGGTATACAATGGAACTGTAATGTCCAAGGTTTTCTTCACATATCCAAATGTGCATAATGATCCAAACCTTACAGTTACTGTCATTCATCGTGTTTTGCAATCATGGAAGGGTCTTTTGCCACCAACTCTATATTTGCAACTTGATAATACTGCAAGAGAGAATAAAAATTCTACAATCTTTGGATATTTAAGCATGCTTGTTGAAAAACAGGTATTTCAGAAGGTTAAGGTAAATTTCCTTCTGGTTGGCCACACTCATGATCACATTGATCAAATGTTCAGTACTTTCTCTAAGAATTTGGCACGTAACAATGCTTTTACTCTTTCGATTTTATCTGAGCTGGTTTCATAAGCATATACTCCAAAACCAGAAGTTCAACACCTCACACAGATTTATAACTTTAAGCACTTTTGCTCAATGGGCCTTGATAACAGTGCTAAGGTTTTGGCTCCATTGCACAATATTAGTTTCAACCATGTATTCTTGATGAGGAGGGTTGATGAAATAACCCTTTTATTAGCAAAGCAGTTATTCATCTTCTCTTGGGTGGGAGCCTAAAGAGGGATGTAGATTCTTATTGCAGGTGCCTAATTTGTCTACAGTGTATGGTGCAAAACAATCACCATATGAAGATAAAAACAATACAGAAAGATATGGAAATGTGTTTGATTAATGTAAAAGCTGGATGCATGCACTCATTGAAAAGAAGAGACATATTGAGCATGCAAAAAAATATGCTGGAGATCAAGATGTATCTTGGTGGGAGGACTTTTTCAATCATCAAGAAGAGATTATACAGTATACGATTGCACGTCATTGGCCAGTTGATGTTCCATTCACATGGGATTTTTGTACACAAAGATCCGTGAATGTGGACCAAGCATGTAATGCAGATGCACTTCAAAGTTTTATACATCCACCAGAAAGAAATATTTATGTAGGCCCAAGGATGACAAAACAGGCAAAAGCAAGATGGCAAGGAAATTTAATAGAGATAAATGTTGGAACACTTATTGCAGTACTTGCTGATGGTGATGAGGCTACCAGACCATTTTGGATTGCAAAGGTTTTAGAGATAACTAAAGATATTGATCAGAGAAGAATAGAGGCTTTGATGGTGCATTGGTATTACACTAAAAGTAGTAATGCATTCATAGGTAAATATAACTTAGAAATGGTGTGTGATACTAAACAAACATGTTAAAAAAAGAAAAAGAATATTCGAAGCACATCCACTCTTAAAATGGATGATGTAGATATTCTTGTTTATGATTTTTCCTTGACAAAAAGCAGGTCACTTGAGGAAAGCAACCATCAATATGATAAAACAAAAGCTTCCAGATGTATGTGGTACAGGAAATCATAAGCAAACAAGAAGATTTGTGCATGATCCTGCAGAATTTGGTATGTACGTGGATGAAGATAGATCTCTTGTGGATATAGAAGAAGAAGAAGAGAGCTCTCAACAGTATGAGACTGAATCAAGTGCATCAGATGATGAGGGTGTAGACATAGATTGACATAGATCGACATAGTTGTGAGTTGCATTGAAGCTCTCTAACATTTTTAGTGCTTATGTAAATGCCTCGAAGTAGTTTGGTTAATAAAACCATGTTTTACAGCAATTTTGAATAACAATCAGATATCCACCCATTAAAAATATGTCTAAAAGGTTATTTTTGTATAAGAATTATTCAGTTTTACATTCTTTATATAGATTTTAGACATGTCAATGTCTTATCATATAGATTTTGGACATGTCAATGTCTTATCATATAGATTTTGGACATGTCAATGCCTTATATAGTGAAATTTTGACTACATTTTGAGCTCTTTTTTTATGAGAAAATGACAAAAAATGTCAAAAAATCACATGTTTTCACTTCATTTTTGTAATATATGTATACTGGTATAAAGGAATCTCAAACATAAACTGCCATTTGCTTGATTTTTGAAGAGAGTGTTCTCTTTTTATGACATAGTTCTCGTTTGTTATGACTCGCTGTTCACCACAGAGCAAAGGTGTTTTGATCTCGGAAACACGGTGAGTATGCTCACCAAATTTCGTGTGATTCTGAGATTGCAAATGGAGGAGTGTCGACGGCGCCCTAGATGAAGCGATGACCTGCTCTGATACCAATTGTTGGAGTTAGACATCTGCAAAAGCACGCGAACAACACAAGGAAGAAGAAGAAGCTTGGAGCACAACACACAATACTGAATGTACTACTAGAGAATGTACAAAGATAAGTAGCCCATTAGGGCAATAGGCGTATATAAGCCGGGGAAAAAAACCTCCTAAAGAGGGAAAAAGGTGCCCCGGCGGTCCTAGTGTGTTCACACACATAACTACCTAAATATATCAACAAGATAGATGACCTAGTAGATCCTTTATGCTTGTGTGATAGCATTGGATTATTGCTCATCTCCATTCACTTGGATTTGGTCATAATTTATTCATAATAGGTTCCATTGTCTTGCATGATTGATTCTTGAGTGGAGGTGTATTGCCATTGTATTGGTGTGTATCGCCATCAATTTTAGGCATGCGTATTTTTTGTCTTTAGTTGGATCAAGGAAAAGTGGTGAAAAATTACTTCTTCTTTTGCTACTAGTTATCTTGTTTCTCTCCTCTCTTTCTCCCTCATCTCCTCCTTGCACCTCTTGCTCAGCCCACCAAAGCCCTTCAATGCCTTTATCCTTGTCTTATGTCACTCCATAGCTTATTAAATGGATGACTCTATCTCGTAATTTCGAGAGAACTCCAAAGAACACTTGGCATGGTGTTATTCACTTTAATTAATGCATTTAATCATGCAAGAAATAGGAGAATTGATAGTGGAGTACTTCCCTAAATTCAATTTGATAAGCTCCTCAAAGATGATGTATCTTCATCCATGCCTCATTTTGTCCCTTCAACATGAACCTCCAAGAGAGATGCCTCTCTTTATTCTTTAAGAAAGCTATTATTCTAATGACTCTTTATATGGAAAACATGTGCTACAAGTTTCTTGAAATGTTAAAGAGAAAAGGGTTTCTTCAACAAATACTCAAGTTTCTCTCTATGTGAAGATAAGGGGAAGATGCTTCCAATAATTGGCACTCTTGCAGATAAGTGGTGTGAGAGGACTTCATGGATCTAGGGTGGATGCTACAACATGGATTTTACCTCATAAGTGAGGATAAAGAGTGTGAGAGAAGGCTTAATATAATGCATTTTTGTCATATATTCTTCATTTCCAAAGGAGAGAGAGGAAGAATGCATGACATCTCCTCCAATGATCATACCCATGTTACACGTGGCTAATAGTTGGGCACTTTGGACACACTTTTGGACACAATGCATGCCCACATACCAACCTCTTTACATTACCAAATCCATAGTTTTCATGTAGTCTCTATATCCATATACAAGGTCCTAGAGCAGCAAGAAAGCATAAAGAGCAAGAGACTCTTCTTTTTATAAGTAAAGAGGGAGGGAGAAGAGAGGAGTTGAATGAGCGTCTCCTCTCATCCTTCCATACCTGCATCATTTTTGTGACAAGTTTAGGGCCTTCCTAGCTACTGATTGAGTGGTTCGAGAGGCACTTTATCTTCTTTAGAGGAGTTTTTCACCTCCGCCCTTGATGATGGGGAACATAGAGTCCTCTTTTTCATGGAGACTCCTGCAAATGTATTAGTTGGCGAGAAAAAATGCCTCACATGAGAAGCCTCAAACTAGCAAAAATAAAGCAAAAAAATCATAACTCTAGTACCACTATTTTGGAAGGGACTAAGCCCCACAAACAAATTAATTCAAAAAACTAACTAGAAAGGCCACTCTAGGGAGAGAGATGCATATATCCACCGCAACCAACCATTCCAATATATGGTGCAAAGGCCAAGGGGGTAAGTTAATTACAAGAGGACATGTGTATCTTCCTTCACATGGGTGCCTATGGTGATGACATGGTTTCCAAACTTAAGAAAATCACATGAAATCACATGTCTTCTAAAAGAAGACCCTCCTATCTCTTAGTACAAGTCAATTGGCTAGGAGAATCTTTCAATCAAGCCTAAAATTTTCAACCTTATAGAAATCAGCCCTAAAGTTCAAGACCCTCTAAATAAGGGTAAATATCAAATAAGTACCAAGGGTTTCTAACCTAGAAATCCAAGGGTTTTGTTGTATCCACACAACAACAACTATGAATAATCAAACTATGAACTAGCCTACCCACAAACGAGGTGAGAGATGCATGGGATCACAAGGAATCACATGGGATCACTTGAAAATCACATGGGTTCTTAAGAGAGGAGCTATAGACTTGTAGGCACATCCTCAAGGGGCCTTGATTTGAGTTATTCAATTAATAGATCTCCACACCTTAGGCTAAATATATTACGATTCAAATCATTTGATTTGAAGGGTTCTCCAAAGGTTTCCCAAGGGTCTTTCTAGGAAACCAAATTGTCTTGATCCTTGGAACCCATTCAATTGACCCTAGTCATACAACATTCTTCCACCCTTTAACATTTTCCTTGAAGTAGATCTAAAAGGAGTGACAGATTTAGATGCAAAGTGTGAAATGATGATAAGGGTGGATCTTTGTACCATTTAGAACTTTTAAGTTCCTTTCCTTGCATCTCTAAAGAGATTCTACCTTGTTTTTCATCTACTAGTCTCTTAACTGAATAAAGCCAAGATCTTCAAAGATAATGGATTTTTCATGATATCTTCAATAATTTTCACCATTCACATTGGTGAAAGTAAATTTTAATTGAACATATAAGTTCAACTGCTCATATTTTGTTTCATTATTGTCTTTGATGAAGTCAAATGAGAGCTTTGTATCATGTGACTTTTGAAACCATTTTGAGGTGTCCTCCTATTTAGGATATCTCATAAAAAATTCTTTTGGAACCATATCTAAGGATCTTTTTATAATTAGAGTTAGTATTGAATATGTTGGGTTCTATTATACTGATGTATATATGATATTGAACCCATGTGAAAATGAAAAAGATTTGAAGTGAAAACCTTCCAAAGTTATCATATGACTTAGATATATTTGGGTGCTAGCCATTTCATGCATACATTACTTCTTCACCATCTATATGGTATGGGAATCTCCCCAATTGCTTCCAAACCTATCTATTTCTTATGTTACTAAGCAAGACATACTCATCACTTAATATAGAGTTTTATGTTAAACATAGGTCTCATTTTAGGAAGGAATCTCTAGGTATGTAACTACAAAATTTAGCTAGCATAATTTAACAAGTATCTTAGCTTCATTTCTTCCAAATGTCTTTCTTCCATGTAGAAGTAAACCCTCTACTCAAATCTATGTTCACTTAACTAGTTTGATAACTTTAGACAACAAAAGAGATGAACTTGAATGCACATGCTTGGATATATGCAATGTAAGTTATTATAGCAATCCATAGCTTCAATCATGCTTAGCATTCGTGTAATCCCTTTTGTCCAAAGACATGTGCTTTCCTTTCAAGCATCATCAAGATAATGCACATGCAATTGTGCATTTAAATTCTTTTCTAATAAATATTACACTTTAGATGTGCATGATAGAAAGCTTACCACTTGCATTTGTGAATTTAAACCATCCCTGGTCAAGAGGGAATGCACGTACATTCTTTTTATAGATGCATGCAAGTGCTTGAGATGCTCAATTTCTTTTCAATGCATATGTGTTTGCCTTCTTGGAATACTAATATTTCATTAGCTTCTTATATTCTCCTAATCAATATACTTTGAAGATTTTACTAATGATTCAATGATGAGTTAATGAAACATAGGGCAAGAATGTACTAAAACCAAACATAATTTTAAAAAGTGATTAGCTTTATAATAAGCTTTCGTCCTTCCTTTGCCTTCTCGGAGGATACATAATTGGTCTTCATAGTGACCTCTTGCTTTGTAATGCTCCATGTTGATTAAGAAAGATTTCTTTTTCTTGCTTACAACATCACCTCTAGATCTTTTGAGAAGAATAAAGAGGACTAATGGCTACTCTCAGGCTGATATTCGCAAAGGATTGTAGGGTTATAAGTTGGAAATGGAGGCCCAAAAAGTATGCGCATGCAAAATCTTGTAGAGGGATGAGACACGTACCAATTATCCCATATGTGATGGAAATCAAAAAAAGGATAAAGCTATAAGAAGTGCATTGTTTGTTCATTATAAACATGTAGTAGAGAGAGGGAAGGCACATCCTCTCGCATGTCTATACTATTAAAGACACTATCCTTCTCTTAGTGTATGGGCTATCAAAACATCTTTTGAGGGAGAAGCTACTTGGGAAAGCCTGGAGATGTTTGAAATGGTTTCAAAATATTGTGCAATTTGGGCATATATCCCATGTGGGATTATGAATACCCTTTGGGAAGCCTTTAAAGGACATGGAGTTGCACATTTCATACGCATCCAAGGAGAAGGAGGAGAGCCCACGAGCTCCTCTCTCAACCCACAATAATATAGATGTCGTTGTCCATCCGAAAGCTTCTCTCGATCATTGTGTTGGGGAAGGTTCCTATGGATGATGGGTTCCTAATCTTCAAAGAGGAGGTTGAGGAATGTAACCCACCCCCCCCCCCCTCAACTTGTGTCAAGTGTGAGCATTGGGTTAATTAATCAAGTATATTTTGCAAAGAACCATGAAACTCCAGCTTCAAGCTTGTGAGAGGATATTCATGAGATATTCTAGAAGAATAAAGAACATTCTCTGATAAGCAATGTTGTTTCCACACAACAAAAACTAAGGATAATCAAACTATCGACTAGCTAACCACAAAGGGCTGAGAGATGTACGTATCCACCCAACCAACTCCACCCATATAAACACATATAGCCCAAGGGATCTAGGTCTTTCATGTTTCCAAGTCACATGGTTTCCTAAGAAGGGTCCTTCACATGGGTTTTTAAGTCAATCAATCACATGGGCTTGCATAGAAGCACATGGGATCACTTAAAAATCACATGGTTGCTTAAGAGAGGAGCTCTATACTTGCAAGTACACCCTCAAGGGACCTTGACTTGAATTATTCAATAAATAGAGCTCCACACCTTAGGATAGATATCCTAAGGTTCAAACCATTTGATTCCTATGGGTTCATAAATAGAACCCAAGGGTTCTCCAAAGGTTTCCCAAGGGTCTCTCTAGGAAATCCAAGGTTATATAATAGGTTCTATCCCTTAGACCCATGTAATTATAAAACATTCTTTGTGTAAGAACCATATGCTCATTGCACAACCTTCTCTTTTCACCATTTTTTAGATCACCTACGCTTCAATTATGCATTCAATAAAGGGCCACATTACATGGTCATGCATTAAACACAATTGTAATATCCCATGCATGAGAGATATACATGTAATAAAGAAGTAAAAAGTCATTTGTAAACATCATATTTTACCTCTAATGCTAGACATTCTAGCATGAAGGCCTACTAGTTTTTTACAAGGGTGCTATTTACACATTTAAAGGACTTTGAGAGTGTGTGTGTGTGTGTGTGTGTGTGTGTGTTTGTATGTGTGCATGTGCACATGGACTCTCTATACCCCACATACTGAAGGACAATGCACTTAGTGGTTCTAGTTTGAAGTTATACTAGTTTTTTTATTAGGGTGATCTTTACATGCTCAAAGGACTTTGAATTCGAGGACCACAAGTTTCTAGACTAACAATTCGCTAGATAATCTTTAGAAGACACAAAGTGCAAGGTAAAGTTAGAAGGCACAATGTGCAAACTAGATAACTAGAAAAGCTCAACATGAAAGAATGAAGATGTGATGGTATCTCAAGTGGAGGACCTCTCATGAAACATCTATTGCAAAAAAATTTGAAGGCCCATAAGGTTTTGGAACATTGGCCTAATATGGGTTGAAATCTCATATATAAGACCTCAATATGAAATACACTTGAAATCTCGTGCATTTTTTACATGGTTTGGTGTGTGTATGTTCACACAGGACCTCAACTAGAAACATCTAGTGAAAAAAGACCCAAAGGCCCATAAGTTTTCAACAGTAACACTAAAACGTGTGTTGAGATATCATGTTGAAAACATAAGCATGAAGTTTTATAGGTCTTAGACATAATAATAATACACATGAAGGTTTTGTTGAGATATCAATATTAACATGTGATGATTGAGGATGATGCCTACCGCTTTTTGTTTCTCTGACATGTATACTAGTCACACCAATTTATGTCAAGGATACTTTTAGTGAACTTCACCAAGTTTATCTACCGAGAGTGATGGCACATTTTTTATCTTTCAAACTCACTCATTCGTGGACATTAGGGTTTTCCTTATGTGGTGCTCTTTATATATTGCATTGGTTGTATTGGATCATTCTTGTAAATTATCTTTATGCATTACAAGGAATATGAGTGCATAGTGACAATTAACACGACACAATTTCATCGCTATAAAATTGCATAAAGCATTGCAAGAAGCGTCGAGCATGGAACGTCAGTTAAGAGACCAGAAATACGACGTTTTTATCGATGTTTGGCATGACAATCGATGTGTGGCACGACATGATATGCGACACTCACATTGAGCATCACTAAAGTGATGATTTAAAAAAGGATCACATAAGCGACACTAATTTGCATCGCATAAGTGATGGTAATTAATGTCGCTTATGTGATGCTAATTGGACTGGCCTTTACGACACCTTAGCATCGCTTATACGATGGGTTTTTTATGAAAAAAATTAAAATGTTGGAGGCTCTTCGATTGGCATCTTCACACATCTGATTGAAGATCTCTCCAACATTTGCAATTGCGTTGCGCTTACGAGCTGAAATAATCACTTGCAGAATTGTTGTTTTGTCTAATCTCTATCTTATTGTCTCTTTCTCTGTCTTTGTATCTCTCTTTCTATCTTTTTCTCTCTTTGAATTCTCTCTCTCTCTCTCTCTCTATTACAGGTTATTCAAGAAGTTAACCAAGCAAAAAATATGGCTAACTATTGGAAGTACAATTTCCATTCTTTGTATATCATTTGAATTGTGTTATTTTCATTAGTTAGCATACTCACACTTATTGATATGCACATATACACTTACACATGATGAAGATGCACGTTCGCACATATACACATATACACATGCACATAGACACACATATATACACACACATACATGTGCACATACACTTACACATACACACACATACACATACATATGCACAAACATTTCTACAACCACGTGAAAAGACTTGCATGCATACATTATTGCATATATACATACACATACACACATTAACATATACTTAAATACATGTATATGCACATCCACATGCATGCACATGGATGCAAATGGAAATGCATCCACATGCACATGCATTTTTCATACATATACATATACATATACATACACTTGTATATGTTTATACACATACACATACATATGCACATATGTATATATACACACACATACACATATATACACATATATATGCACATACGTACACACACGTATACATATACACACACATGCACATACATACATATACACATATACATGCACATACACACATATACACATACACTTACACATATACATGCACATACATATACACACATACACATGCACATGCACATACACATATACACACATATACACTTACACATGCACATGCACATATACATACATACACATATACACTTACACATGCACATACATGCATATACACATATACATATGTACATACATTCATATACAAACATATACATGCAGATAAGTACACACACATATTACACATATATACATGCACATACATGCATACATATAGACACATACACATGCACATACATGCATACATATAGACACATACACATGCACATGCACATACACATACATATGCATATACACTTACACATGCACATGCAGATACATGCATATACACATATACATATGCACATACATACATGAACATATATACATAGATACGTACATATACATGCATATAGACACACTTACACATATAGATATATACCTACATGTGCATATATACATTTTATATACACACAAGCACAAATAAATATGAATGAATTATATAAATAAAGTAATAAAACACATGCTTAATATAAACAATAATAACAATCAATAGAACAAAAGTTTTCATTACTTAATACCATACACACAATTCAAAACATAACTGAAATGAAGGATATATATATATATATGTGTGTGTGTGTGTGTGTGTAAATACATATACAATGTCATAATCAAGAATCCTAATCATCATCATCATCATCATCATCATCATCATCATCAGCATCATGATCATCCTCATCCTCATCATCACGATCATGCGCATGATCTGATGTATCACCCTGTGAATCGCGATCGTCCCTCCTATGTTTGTCTCTCCACCTCATCCATGTCTACCTCTCCATAATACTCCTGTATTACATACAACAAACATAAATAAATAAAACAATTAAAACATCCATAAAAATAAAATAATTATATAACATTTAATAATACTCACAAATGCGTCTAGATGATCTCGCATATACTCGCTCAAATGCTGATATCCAAAATGTGTAGCATAGTCGATCTCATGTTTTGTAGGATATCGACCATAATCCTTTTGCCACATTGAAACAAATAAAAAAGATTAGTTTCTTGCATTTTAACTAAAATAAAAAATATACTCATAATAACACATATACTTACAAATGTAGCTACAAAACCATGATGGCCCATTTGGCCTAGGTGCGATGTGTGTCCCGACTCAACTCTCTTCTTTGCAGCAATTAATAAAAAGAAATACATAAATTAAATGTAAAAAAATTAATAAAATATATGAGAATTATAAATATAAACTATTAATTTGTATACCTTTTCTTATTTTTTTCCACCATACAATATCTCCTGTTATTTTAATCTCAAACAAAAAAAAAGAATCAGAATACATAAACATCTATACACACATATACACATACACATAACCACATACACATATACATGCAAACATATACACATACATATATGCATACATATACACATATACATACATATAACATAAACGCACATATACATATCCACATATATACATACACACATACACATGCATGCATATACACTCATTCATACAAAATACATGCATTTATCCCACAATAATGTGTATTTGTGTATATGTGAATATGTGTGTATGTGTAAATGTGTATATGTGAATATGTCTGTATGTGTAAATATGTTTAAGTGAATGTTTATGTATGTAAATAATCAGATTGTTAATATCAAATACCATTATTTGTAGATTTTGATCAATCAGATGGAACTCCACCATCGTCTCCTAATCATGCAAGGACTATATACTATAAGTATATCAAACTTTTAATTTTGAATATATTTGATAGATACATAACTGATATATTTTTTCTTTTCTTGTTATAATCAGATTCTGATCAATTAGAGGGCACTCGACCACCTCCTACCCATGCAACAACTTCACATGTGTCCTTCGATAGGAATTATGATGAATTTTACTATCAAGATCATATTATATGTTGGTGCAACTCTTGTTATGGCATGTATCAAAGACCAGATTGGAATGTATTGAACATGAGGCAAAGTATGCTACTTTTGAGCATGCACCACCACCTGGTCAATGTGATAATGCTTGGGTATGTATTTTTTCTATAAATTAATGTCATTATTTCATTTAAAAACCATATACAAAATCAAATTACTGTTGATATAAAGGAATACTTGCTCGATGATGATGATGATGATAATAATTCTCATACTCATAATGTTAATATACCTCATACACGTCATGGACTTGTTGTTCATCAATTACAAGCAGAGTTTCCTAGAAATCCTCTACCTCTTGGTTTAGAGACTGAAACAGTTGGAGATTGTCCATGGCTAGCTCATGATCGTTCTCTAGTACAAACATATGATAGAAGAAGATATGGAGGATGGAATAGAGAACCACTTCCTTAGTGTCGAAACAGATGCATTACGCCATCCAAAATGATTTTGAAGATTGAGAATAAGTAAGCTCGCACTTAGTCGTGTCAAACAACTTCCTTCATATGCATGCTTTAGAAATTCCTCTCGAAGATATTTCTCATTTTTTGAAATATCAGTGCTCTCATTGTCATTTTGATACTCGTCCTCAATAAAATCTACCATATCATCATCTTCATCATTATCGCATAAATACTATACTTTATCTTCTTTTGAATATAGGTCTTTCAACCTTGCATATTCCACAAGATCACTTTTACGTAGCCTCCTCATAGAAGCTTCTGATAAATGAGGTCTTACTTGCAATTATGAATGGTGTTTTCTATCTATTTATATATATACATGCATAAATATATACATATAAATACATGCATACATAGACATACACATATCTATACATGAATGTATACACACATATAAACATACACACACATATATGCACATACACATGTTATGAGGGTAAAGTCAAATTATACATACCTATATCGAATAAAGATATTTTGTCCACCCAACCTTTAGAATCTTCCTAACACATGTGCTTCTCCTATTCTAGTCGACTTAATACATGCGTTGCTAACTCTTTTATGAACTTTGCATACAAATATTAAGTATGAGTTTGCTATGGATGTATTAAGACATTTGAAAAATAGGAGAAGTAAATTTACCTAGAAGATTTTGAAGTATGGTAGAATCATTTTAAAGGATGGGCCGACACAAAGTGTCCATTCAGTGCAGGTTTTTGTTTTTACGTTAGCTACAGTAAGAAAAAGAACTTGCATTGAATGAACACTTTATGTCTGTCTATCCTTTAAAACTATTCATCCATCTTCCAAAATCATCGAGAGAAATTTTCTTGTCTTATTTTCCAAACGAACTAATACCTCCATAGTTAACTTATGCTTAATCCTTGTAAACAAATATGTAAGTCTTAGTTAGCAAGACAGGTAATAGATTCACTATAAAATGGGAGATAACCAAATGATTCAGTGGTCTAGATATGAAAGTCTGCAAACCACAATAAACAAAAAAAAATGAAATCAAATATACACAGCTACACATGCATACATACATATACATACATACATACACATTCATACATACATACACATATATACATGCATACATTCATACACATATATACACACATACACATACACATACATATGCATACACATACACATACGTATATATACATACATATACACATATAAAACAGATATACACACATACATACATATACACATACACATACGTATACACATGCACATGCATATACACATCCACATACACATACACATAAGCATACACATATATAAAATCGTATGAATATATATATATATATAATTTATTTATTAATATGTCTTTTTTCATGAACTTATAGGTCATTATTTGAAAAGTTTTTACTAAGTCAGAATATTCTTCCTACCTCACATGATGAAATGAAGAAGATAATCAACAATCTTGGTATAGATTATTAATGTATACATGCATGTCCTAACGATTGTATTTTATATAGAGGTGAATATGCAGACTCTTTGGCATGTCCAAAATGTTAATCTCCTCAATATAAGGACGTAGAAGGTAAAATCCCAAAAAAGGTATTGAGACATTTTCCATTGGCTCCACGGATTAGACATATGTTTCAAAGTCCGGAATTATCAAAGCTTTTGACATGGGACATGATCATAAAATTACTAATGGAATAATCAAAATTCCTCATGATAGTGTTGCTTTTCAACATATTGATTGGACATGGCCTAACTTTGCACAAAATCCACAGAATCTAAAGTTAGGAGTTGCATTAGATGGGGTTAATCCATTCTCCATGAAATTCAATAAATGGTCAACATGGCCAGTGGTGGTCATAAACTACAATCTTTCGCCATATCTTAGCATTAAAAAGGAACATTTAATGCTTTCACTTTTAATCCCAGGAAAAAGACAAGTTAAAGATATGAATATATATCTTGCTCCTCTCATTGACAATCTCCAAGAGTTATGGAGAGGTATTAATGCCATTGATGTATCAAAAAGCATCAATGAAAGATATATTATGTTTCGTGGTACTGTGGCTTGGACTATTCTTGATTTTCCAAAATATGGTGTTTGTTCAAGTATTGGTGTAATTTTTTTATTCAATATGCATACAAATAAATGTGAGTTAATCTAATTATATTTTTACCGTTTTCATGATGCAGGAATATCTACTAAGGGTTATAAAGCTTGTCCATATTGTGGTGATTGGTTGAGATCAATCTATAGTAAGAATCTCAACAAAAATATTTATCTTTGACATCGGCGATTCTTGCCTAATGATCATCCATTAAGATCTAAAAGAGAAGTGATACATTTTAATGGAAAGCTTGAAACAAGTCACTGTCCAAAACTTATGATGCCTATGGATTGGTATAATTAATGGACAGATGGATCTCTGATAGATCCAGAATCAGAAATCTTAAGTGATGATGAAGATATTGAGTATGTGAAGATAGGTAAAGGAAAATTGGCACTCGTAGAGAAGATATCAATATGGTATTCTTTGGAGTATTGGAAAGAGTAAAAAGTATGTCATCTTCTTGATCCTATGCATATATTCAAGAATACTAGTTATTCATTATGACAACATCTTCTTGGACTAAAAGATACCATAGCATCAAGGAATGATTTGAAGGATCAAAACTCAAAACCAAAGTTATGGCCAAATTTTGATAGACATCGATAGGAAACGACTTATGCACCTTCTCCTTGGGTACTTACAACAAAAGATATACAGACTATCAACAATAGGATTCAATTGATTTGGACTCCTACAAGATATGGAGTATCTTTCCAGAACATGTTTACTATGGATTATAAGAGCTTATCTGGGTTAAAGACCCATCATTGGCATAAGGTTTTGAAACATATTTTACCTTTGGTTATCGATGGATGTACAATGAAAGGAGTATGAGATGTGATCTATCGTCTTGCATCGCTTATAAGGTAATTATGATACTTTTATATTTGATATATTTATTTTTAAATTAACTTCTTTATAAATTTTTTAATGATATGTACAGGTGGATTACATCAAAAGAGATTGACAAAAACTCGATCCCACAAAAAAAAAAATGTGAATGCAAACAGCTTGTTGAGTCACAACACCCAAACGAAATATGCCCTACACACTTATATTTTGCTCAGTCTTCTTGGAATTTGTCAACTCGTATTGCGTTGAGACTGCATTTTAGTTCTTAAATTGGAAGCTTCATGCTCTCAAAACGGCTCACCCACATACACCTACTCTCTCACGCATTCACACCCACTTAGTCACATATGCATTCACGCACCTTCCTCTTTCCTTATCTTTCTGTTTCCTTTACTCTTCCATATGCGCACACACACTCTTCCTTTCTCTTTCTCTCTATCTATCTCTCACTCTCATCCTCTCTTTCACTTTCTCTCTCCCTCTCTTTCCTTCTTACATACCCCCACATGCATTCACAGAGGAGCCCTCACAAACGATCATGCCTGCACACCCTCAAACTCCTCCGAATGGGCAAGCCAACAAATCCCAACCCTGAAGTTCTCCTTTATCACTCAAGTGCTTTTAGGATTGTCTCCAAAAGAACCACTATTTTCCAATTACAAAACATCTACAGTACAAAATTCACTTCCTAGTTCACAAAAAAAATTGCACTCCATAACAATGCGAAAGTATCTTCATCTAACTTCAATGATGTGAAGTTGCACATTGAGATAACCCGATTTGAGCTCCCTTGATTGTTAAAATCACCCCCTTCATAGATTCATTGTTACAACCATCTCTCCTCGAATCCACCTAAGCCTATCCAATAGAGTGCATTCATTTTCACTTCTCAAAATGAACATAAAAGGACTGCATTACGCCACCCAATTTAATCAGGCATTCAATAGTACCGTATGAATGGCATCAACTCGTCAGAAGCATTCGTTATCAATATTTAGATTAGATCGAACAGAGTTTAGAATACATCACGTACCATATTGAAGACACATTAACAATCGAATAGTGTGATGCAAAATTGTAGGGTGAGAGCCTAGTGATAAAGTCGTAGCACAAAATCCATATACCATAATAATCCATAGGTTACTCTGCTTATGAATTAGTTGCATATGGCAGTATACATTTACCTTATGGGCATGAAGATCTTCCCAGTTTCATTGAACAGTTCTCAAAAGAGTAATATACGCAATGGATACTGACCTTTAAGTGACCTTTCTCCATTTCACAAAAGATAGTGCAGAGCATGTCGAGTACATTATGCGAGTTCGCAACCCGGTAAGGGTGTTTCATTCAGGCTTGCATATCCATACTTCCTCTGAAGCTCCCATTCAAATTTACATGCTTATGGAGCTTCCATTCACTCAACGCTTGTGCTCCCTGTGTTTTGCGATTGTTGTCCCTCCTACACCCAGTTACCAGCGTCTCCCCTTTTCTAAGCGATCATTTCCCCCAACACTCAGATCGCACCGAAAACGATTCTAGAGAGGGGACCCTTGGTTCTGTAGAGAAACCCTCCCCCCTTCTGGTGACGGCCTTTCTAGTTCCTTCAACACTTATTTTGTGGGATTGTACGTGCACTCGTTCAAGATCATTAGGCTTGTAAGAGGCGAGCGATGCAATCTCTGACAAAATCCAAGCAATTGAGGTCCAAGTTCTTGGCGAAGATTGTAGACGACAGATGCTTAGTTTCCTTTGATACTCCAAGTTAGATTGTGCACAAAGCAAATAAGGAGGAGAAATGCCATATTCAATGATTCGAGCGCACTGCCTCCTTCTCATGTGATGCGAAGCACACTTCAGAGCTCCCCCCCCCCCCCCCTTTGTCGCTGGAGAAGGAGAAGACCTCCCCTTTCCCCCTTCGATATCTGGCCAAAAAAAAGTCCTACAAAAAATGTGATAGCCCCCTCATAAAGGCCCGTTGTTGCTCTCCCCTTCTATTGTCGAAGGCCTCCCTAAAAAAAAATGTCCCATCTATTATTAGTTTTGCAAAAAGAATGTCTTCTATCCTCTCCTTCCATCTAACAAATAGTGTACTTTGTAGCTCAAGCGTAAGCACCACCTCCTTTACTTGTCAATCCGCGGAGACGTGAGGACCGGTATGAAGACCACGAGCAAGTGAAAGCACAAGTGCGTGAGTGAAAGCACACAAACATGCACACACATACACACACACGCGCACAAAGTAAGATCAAAGAGAGGAACAATGGAAAGCTTAGATTGCCAAGAGTTCTCTTACAAAAGTTCTATTCTCTAACAAGCTAACCCCAAAAATGAGCTCTCTAGCTCTTTTTATAGTTTTTTGACTAGTTTTGGCCCTGTCCAGACCTAGTGTCCGGCCTAGTTAAAAATTAGGTTCCAGGGCTTATTTGAGGGCTCAAACGAAGTCTAAAAATTATGAAAATTGGTACGATGGTACTTCTAATACTCCTCAAGCTCGAGGACTCCTCGGCTTGAACAAAATGGAGTTACTAAAAATAGATAATGGTATTTACAATGGTTTCTAGTGATGAAAATCACTATTTTTGTAGGGGATTCTTCTGAAAATTTGACATACACTTCTTGGAGCTCCCTACTTGCTCTCTCTTCTTCTATGTCCACTTCTTTGATGTGCTTCCATGCTTTGTCCTTGACCTTGAGCTTCAACACTCCCCCCCCTCTCGAGTCTGTCGTCCCTGACAGACCCTTGTTGTAGTGATTGTTCCAAGTAGTGCCTTGAGAGGGAGTGTCCCTTCTGTATGAACACAAGTCGTCCGACGTTCTTCATCTATCACTGTGAGTCTTTGCAGGTTGTAGTCTCTTGGTATGTGCTTCTGCCTTGTATTCCAGCATGACTGTGTCGTTGTGAGTCTCCGTTGATGTTTTCTAGATCTTCCAAAGTTGATCTTCATAGTAGTCAAGCCAAGTACTCATAACCCATATTGAGTGATGGGTAAGTGTGTTCGTGCATGGGTTGAAAAAAGTATGTGCCTTGTGCACGGCCTTGTAATGTAGCCCTACGCATGCTTACTTGGAAAATGCATTGGAAGAAGTATGGTGCAAAAATTGCGGGTCTTGAGCTAAGTGCTCAAGGGTATGCTGACGAAGAGGTTTCCTAAACTATCATGGTTATGGTGTTTCCAGAGTAAAGATACTTACCATGGCGAAGGTTGATGGATGTTTGCCTCTTCGTGTGGTACACTCAGCCTTTGGGATGGAACCTTGTTGATGAATGTCCATGTTGATTGTCCACTGATGAGATCTTTTGAGTGGTGGATCCCCTCTCCTCTTTTCAAAGCAACATTTGTCACTAACAATGTGCATTTCTGAGCTTGGGCTCATGCACGTTCACTTCCCTATATTGACACTCAGAGGAATATTGGACACGTGCCGGTTTCTAAGAGATTACCATGC
The DNA here is from genome assembly GCA_020310875.1 of Ceratopteris richardii. NCBI lineage: Eukaryota > Viridiplantae > Streptophyta > Polypodiopsida > Polypodiales > Pteridaceae > Ceratopteris > Ceratopteris richardii. The sequence goes on along the minus strand of CM035438.1, from coordinate 121,195,682 downwards.
TGATTGACATAGACCATTCACCAGTGCTACTGTTCCATACTGGTTCAGGAAATACTGAGAATTGAATTGCTTTATATTCCTTGGCAAGCAACATCGGATAACTACACCAAGCTGTGTTTCACATATACTCTTTAGCTCACCATATGCAGGAGTCTTTTCCTCCAGAACTACCTTTTGCAGATATCTCCTTGGATGCTCTGGTACATGAAGTAGTTAAGCATCACGCAAGTTGCGGACCTTCAAGCTCTTCATGGTAAGAGAAAATCATAGCTGTAGATGCCATGTTCATGCCAAATGCTTGTCCTCTACCAGATAAGGCAGCAATAATCTCACTGCTGGCTGAGACACACTGGGAACAAGCTCTCTCCCACTTCTCTCTTTTTTTTTTTTTTTTTTTTTTTTTTTTTTTTTTGAGGAACAGGATATCACAAAACAAGAACACAAAAGTTAGTATCAATAGAAATGTTCGACATATGTCACTGTGCTCTTGTGCATGGGATTCTCAAGTGTGTCTATGCACGGCCGTGTAATGTGGCCCTATATTAATGCATACTTTGGAAATGCATGACCTGAATGGTGCAAAAGATAGGGTTGTGCAAGGAGCACATGGTTGTTGCTCGTTCGAGGCTTTCGATGTTATTTGTGGAGGTTGATGCCGGCCTTAGTGGAGGTATCCATTGAGTCTCGAACTGATGTAATCCTCCTTATTGGGGTCCATTTTAGAACATCATTTGGCACTGTAGAGGTCACTTCAGGCGTCTTTCTGCTTTCTGAACTGTGGTATCCAGTGTGGTTGATGCTTTGGTTCGGTGGAGGCTACTTGCACTTTTGGCTTCCAAACCCATATCCTTTTTGCATGTCTTCCTACTAATGTTGAAGAGCTGATTTGATCTTCCTTTGGTCTCTGTACGTGGTTCTTACCCTTTTCTCTTTTTGGCCTCTTCGTTGAAACCTTTTGCATGTGGGAGAACAAAGGTTGTTGTGGGTGTAGGATCTTCTTAGGTACCCACATCTGTAATTGCCCTTGTTGAGCTGCAGCTAACTTCTTAGGCACCCAAACTTGTTGGATATCTTGTGACGGAGCTTGTCTGAGCTGCTTCCTTCGTCTTCTGGCTTGGTTAGTGTGCATGGATGGGATTTGTGGGGGTAAGGCTGGTGGTTGCTCTCCTTTGCGTACCCAGATCTGCTTCATGCCCGGAACCGCTTTTTTACCGAATGGTGTCTTTCTATTTGATGTAGCAGTTGTCGTGAACGGTGGTGTTTGCTTGTGTGGTGGGCTCACTACTGTGGCTACTTGAGTCTTTGGAGAAGAAGAAAGATCCACCCGCCTTCGAACCTGGTCTTCCACGACTGACTCCTTCTGCATCATAGAGCTTTTGACACATACAACATCTTCTTTCATATGATTAGTCTTGGAAGAACTAAGAGAGTGTGTGGTGCCATGATCTAGGAGCATGCAGTTCTCTAATTCTAATGTAATGCATTGTTCATGTACCCAAACTTGAAGAATTTGACTTCTTAGGTTTAAGTTAACTGCATGGTCATAGATCCAATCTTGACCCAAGACAAGTGGTTCTGTAAGGTTCTCATCTTGACATACTAGCGCTTTGACTTTCATTGGAACATCTTGAAGGTAGATGGGAAGTTCCACCTCGCCCAAACAAGGGGTTTCCACACCTCCCAATCCTATGAGATAAGCTTCTATGGGATTGATGTTCAACCCCAAGTCTTGGCAGTAGGAAAGTTTAACTGCACTACTTGCTGCACCTGAGTCAATCAATGCTTTCGCCGTCTTTGCACCCTTCCCTTGTCCTATCTTTATGGTCACAAAGGGTCTTCGGTCAATGACCTGAGAAGTCGCAATGCCTGACTTTTGACACATATCCATGTGATATTTTGGGGCTTTTGAGTTGACATCTAGGCCTAATCGCCTTAACTTATTTTGCCTAATACGCTCTCTGGCCTCTTCCTGTGCTTCTTCTCTCACTCTTAACTCTTCTTCTCTTCGCTTCTTCGCAGTGTTGAGTCTCATTAGCATATCCTCAGTAAGAGGTTCTTGATATAGCTTGACTCTACAGCCACTAATATAGTTTGGCAAGATATCTCCTTCTAGAGTGGCCAACTGAACTGCACCACTAGTGGAAATTCTATTAATGATCATGGGTCCATAACCTCTTTTTTCCAACTTACGGGCATGTTGTTTTAGTGTGTATACCAACACTAGATCTCCCTCTTTCAATCCCTTATCCTTGATGTGTGCATCAAAGTATGCCTTTTGCCTCTTCTTTGCAGCGTAGATGCCTGCTGCCGCTCGTAGCCTCGTTTCACCCAAGCGTTCGAGATCAAAGATCCTAGAGGACAATTCATGCCCATTCCACTCATACTCTTGTGCTACTTTTAAGGCAGGGATTAAGAAATCTAATGGTAGCACAGCGTTCTGTCCGAAGACCATCTGAAATGGGGTGGCGTTGAGTACCGTTTTGTAGGCAACTCGATAAGCCCATACAGCATGATGAAGTTGTTTGTCCCAATCAGAGCGTTTATTATTTACCAATTTTGTCAATACGTTACAGAGGATCTTATTGGTACTCTCGGCTTGTCCGTTGGCTTGTGGATGATAGGGGGCGGATTTCTTATGTATCACCAAGAATTCTTGGAGAAGATTTTCAATGACTTCATTCAAGAAGTGTGTGCCTCTATCGCTCACTAACTCTATTGGTAGCCCATATCTCGTGAACACATTCTCGAATAAGAACTTAGCCGTCGTCTGAGCATCATTCTTTGTTGTGGCTTTCACTTCTACCCACTTTGTAAGGTAATCTGTGGCTACAATGATGTACTCTGCATGGGAGTTTCTAGCTGGGGGGTTAATAGGACCTATGAAGTCTATGCCCCACTTCGAAAATGCACGTCCTCCCATCATTGGCCTCAAGGGCATCTCGTCTTTTCTCACTGGATATTGTGCACGTTGGCAAGTGTCACATTTCTTCACATAGGTATGTGCATCCATATGAAGAGTGGGCCACCAAAGTCCTGAGAATAGAATGGTTTTAATCACTCGGTCAGGGCCAAAATGTCCACTTGCAACACCACTGTGTGCAGTCTCTAAGACCCTTAAATAGTCTGATTCATGAACGCACAGTCTTAAGTAACCATCTTTACCTCTTCGGTATAGGTTTTCTCCTACTAAGGCATAGCCTTGAGCCTCTTGCTCCATATTTCGTCTTCTTGCTAGACTGGCCTCTTTGGGTAATCTTCCCGATCTCATAAACTCTACCAATGGAGTACTCCAATCTGGAATTAATGATACTTGATAAAGGGTCGCATGCTCCACTGGTGGTTTCTCTCTACACATTGGACAATTCTTGATCCACTCATGTATTTCTTTGTCCATGCTAGGCCAATACACTCCTAAACGTTTCAAATTCTGCAATGTTCGTTGTTTAGAATAGTGATTTCCTAGCAATCCCTCATGAGCTTGCTGCAACCAACTACTATGTTCATCATCCTCGACACAACAAGCTAATACACCCTCAGTATCTTGTTTGTACATGCTTCCTGCCAATATGTGATATTTTTGTGATTTTACGATTTCTTCTTGTGATGTTTTCACATTCTTATTTGCAGGGCCGAAGGTTAGGACTGGTACCAACTTATTTGCCCATTTAGGAACAACTTCCAAATTGAACAGATAAGCATCAGGTAGTTCATCAGACACTCCTTGTGGTGACTCTCCTGAAGTAATGCGAGAAAGGTGATCTGCCCGAAGGTGGGTTCTACCTTTCCTGACAACAACTTCAAAGTCATACTCCATTAGTAAGAGGAACCATCTTACTAAGCGTCCAGTGTTGCAAGGTTTATTGACCAAATATAACAAAGCTTGATGATCAGTGAAGAACTTGAACTTGTTGGCCAATAAATAGTGTCTAAACTTCTTTACAGCATATACCATGCCTAACCCTTCTCGCTCGGTTGTGGTATAATTTCTTTCGGCTGGGTTTAGTTGTCTACTAGCATATGCTATGGGCAAATCTAAATTCCCTTCACCTGTGGGTTGTGCCAGCACACATCCTATGGCATGGTTGGATGCATCCACATGGACATGGAATGGTTTATTCCAATCAGGAGTGGTCAGTATTGGTGCTGTGCACAAACGTTTCTTCAGTTCATTGAAAGAATTCTCGCATTCGTCGTTCCACTCAAAATTAGACAACAAGGCATAAAGGGGTCTAGCTATGATCGCGTACATGTGGATAAACCTACGGTAATATCCACAATGGCCCATAAAGGCTTGTACCTCTTTAACATTCCTTGGCCTTGGCAGCTCCGCTATGGCTCGTACCTTATCTTCATCCGTTGAGATTCCATTCTTAGAAACAATATGACCGAGGATTTTACCTTGACGCACCATGAACACACACTTTTCTGGGTTCAGACACACTCGATATTCTCTACACTTGTTGAAGATTTGTCTGAGTTCAGGGATGTGAACCCTTCTTTCTTGGGAATGAGCACATAAATCATCCACATACACTTCTAAGCTCTTTCGCAAGAACTCTTTGAAGACATGACACATGAGCCTTTGGAATGTTGCAGGTGCATTGGTGAGCCCAAATGGCATCACCCGAAATGCAAAGATTCCCCACTCTGTAGCAAAAGCTGTTTTGTGTTGATCTTCTGGGGCAATGGCTACTTGATTGTAACCTGAAAATCCATCAAGGAAGCTATAAACTTCCTTGCCTGCAACACGCTCCAATAGGTGTTCTGTGATTGGAAGTGGATAACTATCTCTAATCGTAGCGGCATTAACTTTTTTAAGGTTAATACACACTCGCAACTTCCCGTTCTTCTTGGGTACCACAACAATGGGGGACACCCATTCGGTATGCTCAATCTCATAGATGAATCCAACCTCAATCAACCTATCAATTTCTTCTTTGATTTTGGCTGCATAGGTATCATTATATGTGTAGGGCTTCTGTTTGGTGGGCTTAGCATCAGCAGTCATGGGGATAGTATGAGAACAAATTCTTGGATCTACCCCTTTCAAGTCTCTATAGTGCCATGCAAACACATCCCTATATTCCCTTAATAGAGCTATGAGCTCCATTTCTTCTCTTGCACTTAGATCATCTCCTATATATGTGCATCTCTCTTCGTTCTCTTCAATGGTCACTACAATCTTCTTGGTCTTTTCTTTATTATCATATGATTCTCCTATGATGGCCTCTCTCTTAGGCATTCGTACCAGAATTTTGCGGTCGTCAACTTCATATTTCTTGAAGTTTTCTGGTACTTCAAACAATGATTCCTCCTTTTCTTGTTTCACTGCTTTTCTTTTCTTTTTCTTTTGACTACTCTCACTTCCATCCTTTGAGCTTACTGTTTTAATACTTGTGAGAGGTTCTTCTTCTTTCTGGGTGAACACTCCTATATCTTCTAGATAGTGCTGCTCTGAGTTAAAGCAACTATCCATCACAATAGACTCCAAATCATCGTCATTCTCTTCTTCTTCTATGACATCACTAGGGTCACATTCTTCTAGCAGGGGTTGACACATGAACACTGAGATATCATAACCCTCCTCATCACAATGAGGTGTCCATTGTTCCTCATTGACAGCAATGTCCATGGTGGCTAAGATTTCTGGCCAGCCATGAGGCTCAAACTCCTCATCTGGAAAGATCATCGGTGTGTAGGCTGGGTCCCTAACTGGTCTATCTCCTAGCGAAATTCCTTCTTCTCTTGCCTTTAAACGTTTTTCCTCTTCCTTTGCGACCTTGCACATCCACAAATGAGTATCTTCATGCAGCCATGATGGATCAGGTGAACTTTCAGAATGCACAGAGATGGAATCTTCTTTCGCTTTGTGGATAGAATTCCACTGTAGGGGTGGTACATCTCTGAAGGTGTAATCCTTCAAATTGACCTTAGTGGTGACCCCTAAGTGCTGTAAGTACAAGGAGTTAGTTCCCCAATCCTGTACTATTTGCAATTGTCGTAGGAAGGGTCTTCCTAGGATCATCTCAAAGACATTATTTTTCTCAAAGTCACATATAGCAAATGTGTGCTCAAATTCTACACCACAAGTGGTTAGAGTGATCCCTTCTAGCAATCCTAGAGGTCTTTCAAAATGACCATCAGCCATTTGAAGCTTCATTCTAGTTGGTCTTAATGTGGGCTTGCCCCATTGCTTCCACAAGGAGGTGGTCGCAATAGCAACACCAGCACCTGAATCTATGATTGCTTTGGTTGTGTAACCTTGGTGGGTGATGGGAAGATAAGTATTACCTTCTTCACCCTCACATATGTCCCCTATTTTGTCTAGAGGTATCTCTGGTACCCTTTGCTTGGAGCCTGCTTTTGGCATGTTGGAATCAAGTTCTGGAACCTGATCCTTCACATGATTCCAGAGCTCAGGTTTTGCTTTGAGCAGCTCTTCTACAGTGAGATGACACTGAACCTTAGTGTTCTTCACGACATCAGTGTTCCTTGGAACCACTGAGTCTTCATTTCTTACCAGTATTGTGGGAGCTCTAATCTGGAGTGATTCAGATTCCCATGGGCCTGGAAATTGAGGCAGTTCTTCTAAGGTATTAGATTCAAAATCTAACCTTTCGTCCTCTTGTTGTTCTGCTTCATCTTCGTAAATAGATGGGATGTCTTGGGGAAATTGATCATGAAGATCATCAATCTCAGGAATAGGAGGGGAATTACCCTTCTCCTTGGCCCATTTCTCCTCTTGTATTTCCCGCAAGAACTCTTGAGAGTACTGTTGAATAGAAGGAGGTATTCCAGCATCCGTGGAATTAGGAACATAAGCTCCCCTTGGTGGTGAGCTTCCTCTTTCAATAACTGGTTGAGCCTGTGGAGGTAGAGAAACTTGTGGTTTGTTTACCAACTGCTCTAATCGTTCTAGTAAGCCCTGGAAATGCAAATCCGATTTGATAGAGTTTGTCTGATTGAACTTTTGACTAGTCTCAAGTATGGCTTGAGCTTGTTCTACCATTTTCATGCACATTTTCATCCGTTCAATCTCTAAATCTGCTCTAGGGTAACTCTTGTCTAGGTTTGCCGCTGTAGGCCCTTCTTGAAGTCGAGCCTGGTAGGCCTTGAACATCATGTCCCAGCCTTCTGGGGTTGGATCTGCAAGAACAGACCCTGGTTGCGGTCTATTTACAGTGGGTGGTGGGGTGGGATGAGGTGGAGTGGATGGAGTTTCGGCATGCGAGGGGCTTTGAGATGCAATGTCTTCTATTTTTGTTTTCGCTTCTTTTAAGCCTTCTTCTAGTTCCGATAACTTTTTATTCCACTTGCGATTGGCCTTCTCTCTGGTATCCTTCCATGTTCTTGTTTTCCTCTTACTAGGCTCTCCCGATTCACTCAACTCTGATTGTTCTACTGGTTTATCCTGTTTTAAGGCTTGTGCTCTAGTGATAGCTTGTATAGGAGCCACATTGCTACTACTTGAACTTGGATCTGCCACTAAGCCTACCACATTAATGGGTGTAATCTTGGGTGCACTAGAGGGGTTTCTTGGACAATCTCTGGGGAGATGGTCTTTGCCACAATCAGGACAAAAAGCCTGTATTGTGATAGCCTGTCCTTGACTCGGAGATGGTGGGTGGGGACAGTCACGAATGAAATGGTCACCATGACATCTGAAACAAGATCCTCTAGGGGCTTGTGGTCTCATTTGTCTCAACTGGGGCCTAGGGTTAGGATTTGTGTACATGACCTTGGAGTATTCTGGCTCCCAATTTTGCTCCATAGGCGGTGCCTCATATTGATATGAGTAAATCTCACTATGTTCAAGTGACTCTGTGTAATAAGCATGTGGACTACCTTCATGGGTGTAGTCTGAACTATGAGCATGAGAGTCATTATCTGGTATCAATGGGGTTAGTGGCACCAAAGCTCTATTTGGATTTTCCTCTCCCACAGCATACTTGACTGGAATCACGTTGGCTGGAGCTGGTGGTTGGTTTACCAAGACAGGTTGTGGCCTATATGGTACCTGATATTGCTGTTGTGGTCTGTAATATGGCTGTTGATATTGATTCTGATACCTACCTTGTGGGTAAGGTTGCTGATAATTTTGTCTAACAGCCTGCCTATTGTAGGGACAATCTTGAGCCGTGTGGTTTGTGTATTTTCTCTCAATAGTGCAATATGGAGCATTCCTTTCTCTAATGTTTTGGTTTTGCATTGGGCATACGTTAGCCATGTGGTCACCTCCGCAAGTATAGCACCGATTCAATGAAGTGACTCCCTGTGTTTGTTTATTTTGGACTCCCAGCTTCTTGGCAACTTGCTCAGCTATCTCTTCTATTTCTGTGGAGATCTTTGAAGTATGACTAGTAGAACTATCCGAATCTTTGTAGAGTTTGGCCAATCCTAACTCCTCACCCAAGTTATCTTCTATGTCTATGCACGTCCGCACACACTCTTCTATGGATCTAGGATCTTTCAAGTATACATAGGATCTTAACTTTGTGCTCAATAAGCCATCTAAAAACAAAGCCACTTGTTTGGCTGGTGTGGGTAGCTCTGGAGCAGGGCATCTTTCTAGGTACTGTCTGAACCTTCTACCTGCTAGTCGCACTGTTTCTTGGGGTGTCTGCTTGAAACTATGGATCAGGGACGATGTGTTATGCCTGATACCACTCTTGGAAAATTCTACAATGAATTCGTCTAGCAGTTGACCTATATCGCGATAGCTGCTTCTACTCAATGGTTGAAACCAAGCTAAGGCCGTGCCTTTAAGGGTCAAACCAAATGCCTCGTACTGGGTGAACCAGTCCTCAATTTGTTCGGCTCTCAGCACTTGTTTGTACTCGGCCACATGATCATAAGGATCCCCTGTCCCATCGAAATAGTTCTTCATTGCCTTGATCACGTGACTGGGTTTAAGGGTTCTTGGGTACTCCCGGGGTTTAGGCAATGGAAAATCCTGTTCATCTCTTTGTTGCCTATGTGCTTGATGTCTCTCTCTTTCAGGTCTTTCATTTTCAAATCCTGACCTATTCCTGCCCACGGTGTGTGCAAAACTTACCTCAGGTCTCTCTCTAGTTCTTTCTCTCTGGGCTTCATGAGCCTGGGATGATCCTACCCCTTGGAGGCCATGGGAAACATTGGATCTTGGTGGGGGGAAAATCATGTCATTCTTCCATGTATATGCATGTCTATCATATTCCGTTACCAAGAAAATTTTCTCTGATGTGTTATCCAGGTAGACAACTTTGCCTGGTATCTCAGGATCTTTGAATTCATAGATGATAACTATGCCCAATTGGCTAGGTTGTTCTGGCTTGAATCTCCAAAAGGCTTCCTCTGTTTCTCTATTCAAAAATAGTTCTATGCTTTTGTTGTCTTGAGGGATCCAGTCTGGAGTGATCACTCGGGTCAAAACTGACTTGCCTCTAGGAGTCTGGGGTCCTTGTCCTATATTTCCTTGTTCTAGGTCTCCTATCTCATTCTCATGAATGATATTTCCAAACTCATCGGTCCTATCTGGTTGGTTGGTAACCACATACATGGTTCCTTCCTTATCAATGTATGAACCCTCTTCGAACTTGACCACCGGGTGTTCAAGTCCAAAGGATTGATCTGGATTTTTGAGTTGGACCACTGATCGCCTCAGACCATCCTCGTAGATGCGAGCACCTAATTGGTTGGTCCGAATATATTCCAACTGTGTCTTATAGGGACCTTCCGGTGTTTGTAGATGGGCAGTCCCTGAGCCACCTGCAGGTTTTCCCATACTAAAAGACATTTCTGAATCACTTGTGTCCGATCTGAGTAAAAGATGACCACTTAGTTGTTGTGCCCAAGACTTGGATGTATGGTTGACACTAGCCTCAGAAGATCTAATGCTTTGTTTATCCTTGCCTAAGTGTCTACCAGATCTCAGGTTCATAAGCTTTAGTCAGGAGTCCAAAATTTCCCCTTGGTATGGTTCAAAATTCTTTGGAGTCCCCTTGGTTCCCTAGTCCCACCTGAGGGTCAACTTCAAATTATCCTATCTCAAAATCAATGCATTATTCTTGAAAAAAACAGTTGAGATCGTGTAGGATTTGAAACGAGCTTTCCAACAAGCTATAGAGCTCAAAAAATGGACTTTGGATGAGAAAGTTATGTCAAATCAGGCTCCTGGGGGTCAAAACAGGCAAACAATACCTTTGGAGAAAATCGCGATTTTGTGAACTTTCTGAAAATCGCGATGCTGTGAAGTCAAAAAAATCGCGATGTTGAGCACAAAATCGTGTTTTTGAAAATCGCGATTTTGAGCAGAAAATCGTGATTTGAAAATCGCGATGTTGATCACAAAATCGTGTTTTTGAAAATCGCGATGTTGATCACAAAATCGTGTTTTAGAGAATCGCGATTTTGACTCAGAGAATCGTGATTCACAAAATCGTGTTTTTGACTGAAAATCGTGTTTTCTCAGAATCGTATTTTTCACATCAAAATCGCGATGTTGAGCACAAAATCGTGTTTCAGAGAATCGCGATGTTGATCACAAAATCGTGTTTCAGAGAATCGCGATGTTGATCACAAAATCATGTTTCTGAAAATCGCGATTTTGACTCAGAGAATCGTGATTCACAAAATCGTGTTTTTGACTGAAAATCGTGTTTTCTCAGAATCGTGTTTTTGATATGAAAATCGCGATTTTGTCCCACAGAATCGTGTTTTTCTCAAAATCGTATTTTTGGCTGAAAATCGTGATTTGTGAGAATCGCGATTTTGAGCAGAAAGTCGTGTTTTTCACAAAATCGTGTTTTTGCTGAAAATCGTGATTGGTGAGAATCGCGATTTTGAGCAGAGAATCGTGTTTTTTTGAAAATCGTATTTTTCGCTGAAAATCGTGATTTGTGAGAATCGCGATTTTGAGCAGAAAGTCGTGTTTTTCACAAAATCGTGTTTTTGCTGAAAATCGTGATTGGTGAGAATCGCGATTTTGAGCAGAGAATCGTGTTTTTCAGAGAATGGCGATTTTGAGCAGAGAATCGTGTTTTTTTGAGAAAAACACAGAATCGCGATTTTTTTCAACCCACTTTTAGGCGGGAAAACTGAAAATCGTGATTTTTCAAAAAATTTTGAATTTTCACAGAATCGCGATTTTCATCACAGAATCGCGTTTTTTGGCGGGAAATTCAAATTTCTGAGCGCCGGCTATGGCGAGCTCCGTATGAGCAGAAAATCATGAAAAAAATACAGCGCTTGCTCTCCCCTGCACCTCCTAACTCCTTCCCACACAATAATGCATGAAAAATGGTATGAAGATGGTGAAAATGCACTAAAAAACAAGAATTTTCTATGAAGAAGAAGATGGAAGAAGGTGGAGATGATGATGATGATGAAGATGAAGAGGAAAAAACAGAAAATGAACTGAAATGACAGTTTTTTTACCTTCCAACGTCGCAAATCTACGATCTTACCATCACAACGCTCGTCCTCGAAGCTCTCTCCCCGGCAACGGCGCCAAAATTTGGTGTAGCTCAAGCGTAAGCACCACCTCCTTTACTTGTCAATCCGCGGAGACGTGAGGACCGGTATGAAGACCACGAGCAAGTGAAAGCACAAGTGCGTGAGTGAAAGCACACAAACATGCACACACATACACACACACGCGCACAAAGTAAGATCAAAGAGAGGAACAATGGAAAGCTTAGATTGCCAAGAGTTCTCTTACAAAAGTTCTATTCTCTAACAAGCTAACCCCAAAAATGAGCTCTCTAGCTCTTTTTATAGTTTTTTGACTAGTTTTGGCCCTGTCCAGACCTAGTGTCCGGCCTAGTTAAAAATTAGGTTCCAGGGCTTATTTGAGGGCTCAAACGAAGTCTAAAAATTATGAAAATTGGTACGATGGTACTTCTAATACTCCTCAAGCTCGAGGACTCCTCGGCTTGAACAAAATGGAGTTACTAAAAATAGATAATGGTATTTACAATGGTTTCTAGTGATGAAAATCACTATTTTTGTAGGGGATTCTTCTGAAAATTTGACATACACTTCTTGGAGCTCCCTACTTGCTCTCTCTTCTTCTATGTCCACTTCTTTGATGTGCTTCCATGCTTTGTCCTTGACCTTGAGCTTCAACATACTTCCATAGGCCTACCACCCAAAACGGATTGAAACTGAATTTGTTTCTTTCTCTGTGACATTTGCAACCTCTAGCACCACAATAGAAAAAATAAAATGGGTTCCTCCACTGAGAAATCATTTCCATAGGTGGATATCCACATCTTGTAGGGGGTAATTAAAGTCCAGAACTTGCCTACACATTAATCCATGCATTACCCATTGGAAATCTTTGCAATCTCGCTTGCGCTTGTAACTTTGCTTCAAATCTTTGCAATGTGCTATATGCCTCCACACATGCTTTGCTCCACGCATCCACGTTTTGCCTTCTGATCCCCTGTTGCACCCAACTTCAAGCTTTTAGCAATCTTGACCATCAATGCAATATTGTAAGTTGTGTCCTTGAGCCACTTCACTTAGTTTTTCCCATTTAAGCTCCTCTTGCTTCATCCATATTCCTTGTTGCACACAGGTTGTTATCAGTTCTTGCAAACCGCCACATTGGTTGTGTTTGAGGTCACCGATGAGCACTTTCACCTTGCAAGACACCTAAATCCATCATATACTCTACAATTGGAAGCTTGTTAGTGCATAAAAAGACTCATTTTCTTAGGTTAACATACTCCCCTTCACTTGTCTGCGAAGTCATCCTCGACGAGCCAAATATGTTGTTACAGTCAAATCATCCAAAATGTGCTCGTCACTCAATCAAATACAAATCTTTACCTTGCATGCCTATTCTTTTCTTCCTCAATGTAGCACTTGCAATCACGCTCATACAATCGTCAGTTAGTACCAAAATCCAATCATTTCACTTACCATATTTGTCCATCTTCTCGCATCTTCATTGCCATGTCCACCTGTCTACAAACTCATCAAACATATTAGATCATTTTTCATCAAACACAACATCTACTACCAAAATGGAAAGAACAAACACACATTAGGAAATCACATCACACTTCCTCGTTGCACATGCAGGCTCATCACAACCCATATGCATACAAGCAGAAGCCCATCCACATTCCCTCTCTCGTCATTCCTCTCCATTCACATACAATGTCAACACAAGTAAAAACTGCATGCATTTTTTCTTCTCAGTATTCTTCTTGGCCTCACTATCGCTTTCCCACTACTTTTTCATACACACAACATACATTCCTGCAAGATCCGCATCCGCTCTTCCTTTCTGCTACTCTTTTGGTTTATACGTTCACTTTCCTGATTTCTTTCCTGTTTCCACTCGAATCCTCTTGTCCATTTTCCATGCCCCTTCTACCTAGGGTTTCTATTATCTGCTTTCCTTTTCATCGACTCTCTGCTTTTTTTTTTTGCTTTTCAACTAAATTCCATGCTAGGTCACCACCACACCTCTTGAATTGATGGGCACGCGTCAAAGACCACTCAAGCCTAACACGAGCTCACTCCGACAAGATCGCTCATTGTCGACATGCTTCAGGACATCACAAGTAGTTGCACAACCTAAGAATCAAAATGAGCACCTCCCAAGAGTTTGCAGATGAACAAAGCCACTAGCACGCTTGGATCCCTCAAGTTCAAGTCTTCCACAGACACGTCGTAGCCAAAACCCTAGCCGAGCTTAAGCATCGATTTGACATGCTTCATCAGGAGTCCACATCTACCCATATCCCCACAACACATACACATACCCATCCAAGCATCATGCTCTCTTGCCTCTCTTTTGTCCCCCCCGAGAGAGGAATTTTCTTTTTCTCTTTTTTTTTTCTTTTTCTTTATTTATTTATGCGCGATGCACAATGCTAGCCCTATGCGAAACCGACGTCAGCTCGTGGCTTTGACCACCCGGCCAAAGGGACTCCACCCACCTATCGGCCCATATAGGCACATGGCCACATAAAAGTCGGGCCTACAACGAAACTAGTGTCAGCTCGTGGCCTCGATCACCCGATCAAGGTTGTTCCACCCACCTACTAGCCCACTGCAACGCACCGACAACACACACATATACACAATTATTTCTTTCTTGTTTTTTTTTTCAATTCCAAAGTCTCAAGAGTTAGGAGACAGAAGAAAGGCCCTTTTCCCCAACCCAACCAATCATGACACACAAACATATATCCCCCCATGGACATCCCGATGAGACACATCTCCTCTCTGCCACTACTCAAGCCAAAATCCAACCAATAATGCCATGGTCAACCCTTCCTCTCAAAACCCACACATACTAACCACCTCATCGACCTGAAACCTCAAAAAGTGTCACTTCAGTTCATAAGCATACAACACACTCGATCCATCCGTCCTCATATCTCCAACTTGCAATCCTAACAAAGCAAACCCTAATCAAACCTAAGCCGTCCCTACCGACATCCATTGCTTCGTCGACTCCTCTTTCACCTCCAACCTCTGCTTCACAAAGATTGCACATGACTCGACAGCTTGCTGATATTGTCCTCTAGCCAAGCGATATGGTCTGGAAGGCCACCATTCATTATTACACCTCTTAATGCCTCAAGCTTCGTAGCTAAGTTCCTTATCCCTTCTTTGTTTTCGCACAACAAACATGCTTGCATAGCTTCTTGTTTCCGCATTCCATGCATCTAGGGACAAAGTCCAACGGACTTGACACACGAGGGTAAAATTTTGCAATGTGGCCGACTTTCTCACAACACCAACACCGAATGTAACTTGAGATTGGACCAACCCGATGACATTCATATGCACGATTTCTCATTGGACCGCTTCGACTTCTAGTCCATCCCGGATTCATCAACCTCAGGCCGACCTTTTGAAAGTTCCCAACTTGCGGACTTTGCGACATCTTTCTACCTACCCCAACACACTCAATCTGGATCCACACACTGTGCCGCACAATTGGGGCATCAAGCGTACTCATGGAAGGACTCTATGAGGAGTGCCAATGCAACTCCCCAGCAGGATCGCCAAAATGTTGAGTCATAATACCCAAACGAAATATGCCCTACACACTTATATTTTGCTCAATCTTCTTGGAATTTGTCAACTCGTATTGCATGGAGACTACATTTTAGTTCTTCAATTGGAAGCTTCATGCTCTCAAAACCGCTCACACACATGCACCTACTCTCTCACGCATTCACACCCACTTAGTCACATATGCACTCACGCACCTGCCTCTTTCCTTATCTTTCTGTTTCCTTTACTCTTCCATACACGCACACACAAACTCTTCCTTTCTCTTTCTCTCTATCTATCTCTCACTCTCATCCTCTCTTTCACTTTCTCTCTCCCTCTCTTTCCTTCTTACATACCCCCACATGCATTCACAAAGGAGCCCTCACAAACGATCATGCCTGCACACCCTCAAACTCCTCCAAATGGGCAAGCCAACGAATCCCAACCCTAAAGTTCTCCTTTATCGCTCAAGTGCTTTTAGGATTGTCTCCAAAAGGACCACTATTTTCCAATTACAAAACATCTATAGTACAAAATTCACTTCCTGGTTCACAAAAAAAATTGCACTCCATAACAATGCGAAAGTATCTTCATCTAACTTCAATGATGCGAAGCTGCGCATGGAGATAACTCGATTCGAGCTCCCTTGATTGTTAAAATCACCCCCTTCATAGATTCATTGTTACAACCATCTCTCCTCGGATCCACCTAAGCCTATCCAATAGAGTCCCTTCATTTTCACTTCTCAAAATGAACATAAAAGAACTGCATTACCCCACCCAATTTAATCACCCATTCAATAGTACCTTATGAATGGCATCAGCTCGTCAGAAGCATTCGTTATCAATATTTAGATTAGATCGAACAAAGTTTACAATACATCATGTACCATATTGAAGACACATTAACAATCGAATAGTGTTGCGCAAAATTGTAGGGTGAGAGCCTAATGATAAAGTCGTAGCACAAAATCCATATACCATAATAATCCATAGGTTGCTCTGCTCATGATTTAGTTGCATATGGCAGTATACATTTACCTTATGGGCATGAAGATCTTCCTAGTTTCATTGAATAGTTCTCAAAACAGTAATATATGCAATGGATACTGACCTTTAAGTGACCTTTCTCCATTTCACAAAAGACAATGCAGAGCATGTCGAGTACATTATGCGAGTTCGCAACCCACTAAGGGTGTTTCATTCAGGCTTGCATATCCATACTTCATCTGAAGCTCCCATTCAAATTTACATGCTTATGGACCTTCCATTCAATGCTTGTGCTCCCTATGTTCTACGACTGTTGTCCCTCCTACACCGAGTTACCAACATCTCCCCTTTTCTGAGCGATCATTTCCCCCAACACCCAGATCGCACCAAAAACCATTCTAGAGAGGGGACCCTCGGTTCTGCAGAGAAACCCTCCCCCCTTCTGGTGACGGCCTTTCTAGCTGCTTCAGCCCTTATTTTGCGGGACTGTAAGTGCACTCGTTCAAGATCATTAGGCTTGTAAGAGGCGAGCGATGCAATTTCTGACAAAAGCCAAAAGCCAAGCAATTGAGGGCCAAGTTCTTGACAAAGATTGTAGACGACAGATGCTTAGTTTCCTTTGATACTCCAAGTTAGACCATGCACAAAGAAAATAAGGAGGGGAAATGCCATATTCAATGATTCGAGAGCACTGCCTCCTTCTCATGTGATGCGAAGCACACTTTAGAGCTTTCCCCCCCCCCCCCCCCCCCCCCCCGTCGTTGGTGAAGGAGAAGACCTCCCCTTTACCCCTTCGACATCTCCCCAAAAAAAGGGACCTACAAAAAATGTGATAGCCCCCTCATAAAGACCCGTTGTTGCTCTCCGCTTCTATTGTCGAAGGCCTCCCTAAAAAAAAATGTCCCATCTATTATTAGCTCTGCGAAAAAAACGTCTTCTGTCCTCTCCTTCCATCTGATCAACAGTGTACTTCCATAGGCCTACCACCAAAAACGGATTGAAACTGAATTTGTCTCTCTCTCTCTACGACGTTTGCAACCTCTAGCACAACAATAGAAAAGATAAAATGGCTTCCTCCACTGAGAAATCATTTACATAGGTGGATATCCACATCTTGCAGGGGGTAATTAAAGTCCACAACTTGGCTACATATTAATCCATGCATTACCCATCGAAAATCTTTGCAATCTCGCTTGCGCTTGTAACTTTGCTTCAAATCTTTGCAATGTGCTATGTGCCTCCACACATGCTTTGCTCCACGCATCTAGTTTTTACCTTCTGATCCCCAGTTGCACCCAACTTCAAGCTCTCAGCAATCTTGACCATCAATGCAATATTGTAAGTTGTGTCCTTCAGCCACTTCAGTTAGCTTTTCCCATTTAAGCTCCTCTTGCTTCCTCCATATTCCTTGTTGCACACATGCTGTTATCAGTTCTTTCAAACCACCACATTGGTTGTAGTTGACGTCAATGGACTCATTTTCTTAGGTTAACAACTACTATGTTTGATGGAGAAAGAGTTTCCTACTTCATTTTTTGATATTCAGGTTTATTTATTAGTCCATCTTGTAGATGAAATAGAGATTGCATGTGTTGCCAACACTCGATGGATGTTTTGGGTTGAGCGATTTATGGGAATATTAAAAGGTTATGTGTGACAAAGAGCGAAACCAGAAGGACCCATGGCAAAGGGTTGGATGCTTGAAGAGTGCATGTACTATGTTAGTGAGTACCTTGAAAGAGTTCATGAAGAAGCTCCACGTGCATGGACCAACGAGTCTTCTTAAAAAATAACAGATGAGGTAATATCAGGTAAGGGAGTTCCATTTTTATTTACATTTCAAGAAAAAAATGATGTTTCTACTTTTGTGGCATATAATAGTGAATGCATGCAAGCATTCCTTAGCAAGTACAAACAAGGACTTCAAAATCTCTGAAGTAAAAGATGGAGAAACAAAA